>JAQQZS010000003.1:4434471-4455183 GCA_030068045.1 Platyallabes tihoni
TTTCATATGTTTTAAACTGTTAAATTTAAGGTCTTACTCTGTAAAACTAATTACAGTTTTTCACTGTAAATTCTACGATTATCCCAAGTTTAGTGAAATAAGGTTTTATTCTGTAGCATTTATACGGTATTTTACTGTTAGAATTACGAACATTTTTTACAATGTACAGTGTATTATCAAAACCAGACAGACAGTGTAATATCAGCAGGGACTACTAGATGGAGCCAGATTACATCAGTGATCATTTATATCTCTCCCTGTGGCTTCCTAAAGCTATTACACACAGGCAATATTAAATGGAGTCTAATATAGTCTACAATGTAAAGCAAATTACTAATTGACAAAGATCATTTAAACCACAGGTGTCTCAAAGATGCATAAAAAAATAATGACCTGATTAATAACCTATATGTTATGTTTTCTGACACTTTAAATACAACCAGGATTATAAAGGCCATAAAGGAAATTAAGATTGATGCTACTTCTACAGGTAATACTGTACATACTATATATACCTTCTTCAGGTACTAGATTTGGAATTGACATATCTGGGCTGACAAACCCAGCTTTGTAAGGACTATCATTGTTATATATTGTGTGAGAACTGCCAATGTAGGCTTAGGAGCAAGGCAGGTGGCAACAGACGCTGAGTGATTGCACTTTCCGGGGTAATTCTTCCCGTTCCAGAAACAAGCTGCTTCTCAACTAATCTCATGTCACTAGAACAATGGAAATAAAAATCTTTTCTTAGCATGTAATTTCTTTTCATTTGTTTCCATCAACATAAAATTTACTCTTCTTTTCTTTTCTACACAAATTATCCTGTCTTGTCTGAACTAAGGTCCACACGTCAAGTGCAGAGTCTAGGGGTCCTATATAGGCATGCGCCCAGGTGTTGCACATCTCACCTGATTGCCTCTATGATGGTGTCACCTATCTAAATGTAAGGTTGGCTGCAAATCTGCCTGTCCGGAAATCCATGGTGTAGCTACCTACGGATCTGCCTGCTGAAAGATCCACTGCAGCTGCAGCTGGGTAGACTATTATTGTCTACTATTGACTACTATTGTCCAAGTTGATGCGATACAACAGATCATCAGGCAATAAAATAAATAACACTCAATAAATAGCAGTATGGCCACTAAATTACTGCATCAGTAGTAATAACGAAAAACATAGTATTTTTGTGGAGGTTTTACAATATTACATTATATTTTGGGGTGGTAGTCTGGATGTTGCACCTGAAAGTATGGCATTTGTAAGAGCCTTAATTTTTATTTATTTATTTTAATTTTTTTGCCGTCATGTTTAATCGTGACACATTTGTGACATGCTCTTAAATAAACATTTTATGTGTATATATATTTATATGTAACATCAAAAGATTGTTCCGAATCAGGAACTATGCTTTATGAAAAACAACACCCTTAGAGAGTCTGTATAAAAAACAGTCATTATAACATGACATCCTTGTCACTTCTCTCCAGGCAGGAGATAATTATATCTCGGCTCATTTAATGTGATTTTCTATGACAGCATAGGCAGCTTTATGAAGGGACGGCTTCATTTAGGTGTCAGACAATTCACATCACATTGGCACTCCATTAACTTCCCATAACTTCAACAGGAAACTTGGAGAATACCTCTGTGGTGGAGGTTGAAGGAGACTCTGGCAGTCTCCAAAATGGTATCTCACTCCCCATTCCCCATATAAATGGCAAAGTGTTTTACCTTTTACAAATCTGTTATCGTACATCTGGGACGTATATAAGTGAACTGGATACATTGTAGGGTTTTCTGTACATTCATATTAACATGGGTAATTTATTTTAACTAACCCTATATTTTTTAAAACATAACTCAGCAAATCCTCAGAGAAATCATATCAGGGCAGTTTGTTTTAGCTAACTTGTTGTTAGCCTAAGAAGAAAAATAAACATAAATCTCAAAAATATCAAAGAACCAACTGGTTTAAAATAAATAAATAAATAAAATTGCCTCTTTTGAAATCTTGTCAGGTTTACTCATGGTAGCTTGGTTGTTAGCACTAGCAGAGACAGTTAACATGTATGAAGCTTAAAAATCCTCTCAGACTATAAGCATTTGTAAATATGACTTTCCACAAATTAAGTGAGCAACTGTATATTTAGCCAGTGTTAGCTGTGAGTTTTATTATTATTTGTAAATAATACTTGTCAGGTTAGCTTATGCTAACTGAATGCCTATTTTTCTTTCCAAATCACCTCAGAAATCTTGTCAGGTTTACTCATGCTAGCTTGCTTGATAGCACTAACAGAGACAGCTAATAATGAAACATAAATTGAAAAATGAAATCTTGTTAGCTGGCAAGTGAGCTAGCATTAGTGCTACAGATTATAAACATTTGTTAATAATACTTAAATTAGGCCATATTTAGTGTGTTAGCTGTGATATGTATGATTATTTTTAAATAATACTTGTGAGGTTAGCTTATGCAACTGGCTAATTTAAAAATCACCTCAGAAATCTTGTTAGGTTTAGTCCTGCATGTTTACTTGTTAGCGTTAGCGGAGACAGTTAATAATCTAGCTTTAAAATCCTCTCAGAAATCTTGTTAGGTTTAGTCCTGCATGTTTACTTGTTAGCGTTAGCGGAGACAGTTAATAATCTAGCTTTAAAATCCTCTCAGAAATCTTGTCACATGAGTGCTAAAGATTACAAACATTTGTCATTGAAATATGACAGTAGCTACCACCAAAATATTCTGAACTTTTGTGAAAATAATATCTTAAAAGATCCTCTGAAAAGTTCTATCAGGTTGGATAATGTTAGTTAGATTAATATGAACAATTGTCAATGTAATTTAAAACATAGCGGCTCAATCATTTAATGGACCATTTCTAAAATAGCTCATGTTGGGTATTTGACTAGCAATGAAAGTTTTGAAAAATCTATTAATAATGTAAGAATTCTGTAGGGAATTGTGTTATGTTAGCTAAGATCATGGAAATCATCTTACAAATCCTATTAGGTCAAGCTAGATTTAGCAGAGATTAGAAATACAATATTAGCACTTTAAAAATCCTCTCAAAAATTGCATATTAGCTAGCTGACTACCAAAATTGATAGTATGCAAATGAGCAAATGACTCTTCTATGAATATTTTAAGATTCCACAATAACAATATGATAATTTTTAATAGCAAACAATGTGTATAGTATATATACACATATACAGTATATATTTTTTAATATTGCATTTTTACCCATCGTCTATACCGCTTTATTCCATACTGTATACAGGGTTGCAGGGGCTCTGGAGCCTATCCCAGGAGACTTAGGTGGGGTATACCGTATACCCTGGATGTGGTGCCAATCCATCAGGCACATACACAATCAATAAAACACTATGGGCGATGCCAATTAGCCTAACCTGCATATTTTTGGACTGCAAGAGGAAAATGGAGCTCCTGAAGGAAACCCACCACGCAGGGGGAGAACATGCTAACTCCATGCACACAGACCCCAAGGTGGGAATTGAACCCAGACCCTGGAGGTGCAAGGTGACCGCTAATGACTAAGCCACCATACTGCCTAGATTCTCGCATTATGTAGTAGTACAATGACAATAGGCTGTATTCGGCATTAAGCTCTAGATCAAACATGTCGATATGTGGATTTACGACATGGGACACACCCACATGCTCATCTATAGCCTTTCAGCCACACTCACTCACTCACTTTTTTTTTTTTTTTATAAATCTCTGACCATGAGGACAATTTTGTTGCCGGGTATTTCTGGTTAAAAGAAGAAAAATAAAATAAAACAAACAAAACAGCCTCAATACCAGCACATGTTTTAACCACAATTACAAAAGCAACAACACGACACTCACCAGATTTTGCGAGGCATCGTGAGATCTTTAGCAAAGAGTGTGAGGAACAACAGCAAGAAACATGGATTATGTATGTGCCTGTTCTGAGTTTACTCTCTCTCTCTCTCTCTCTCTCTCTCTCTCTCCCTCTCTTCCTCTTGCTCTCTCTCTCATGCACACACACACACACACACATTTTAATAATTCAAACAGCACTTATCTTCATTACATAGACAAAACCTTGGTATAAACAGTTACACACACATACACACACTTGATTGTGCTGTATCTCTGAATACTGCTCAGAGCAGTAGGTTAAAAACAGACTTGCTTTGTAGTGTCAATCAAAGGGGACAAGATCTTCAGTAACAACAGACTGCTTACGAACACACATACACAATAATTTCCATAAATCCTGAAAAGAAAAAAGTGTCCATTGTAGTGTAAAATGTAAATTTTAGTAAACATGATCAAATCTTAAAAAAAGAGCAAATTTATGACGCGGTAACACAAACTGTGGTTTTATGCAAACAAGGGAAAATGCTGGAACAAAAGCCCAAAGAAACACCTGTGCCCACTCATATCAGCCAGCCTTGATGTTTATCGCTCCGGTTTTCATCTTCCTCATCTCCTCTCATTATGAAACCTGATCCTGAGATGTGGAAATGGGGACGAAAAAGCGTGGCAATACAGCATGTCACATGTTTAGATTTCCCCCTCCCATCATACATGTAATGAAACGAGACAGGGTGTTCTTGTAGACACAAAGTGCTTTATAGTCTAGTGTCTTATCAACATCAATGATTTATCAGTTTAGATTTAGTAATGAATGCCACACCATGTTTATAGTTAATGTTCTCTGCTGTGGAACATTCACATGACAAATTAGTTGCTGTTATTACATATGTTCTTTTCCTCACCATCTTTTATCTCGTTAATCTCTTTAACATTCTGGGGTAGAACAGATTTTGTGTCATTCTATCATAGTTAAAAGATTGTTGAACTTAACCTGATTGAGCCATCTCTACCAATTGGTTGACATATTCTATGCTGAAAAGAACCTGCATGTTGCTGTGTCTTTACTGTAAATAGTATGCCTTTTTAATTCATTCATAGCATACAGCAAAACATCTATTGGATTTAATGCCTCCAAACATTTCTGATGCTGCACAATCACACAAAAGATGCATTTTAAAGTTGCCATGAAGTTGACAACTCAACCATTTGGAAGAGAGCTATAATGATGTCTGTTTAAAATAGACACACACACGCACACACACACACACACAAAAAGATAAGCCTATCTTGCATGTCTTTGGAAAAAGGAAGGAAACCAGAGAACCCAGAGAAAATCCACCAAGCACAGGGGTGACAAAAACACACACACCGACCCGAGGTGAAATTCACACCCCCAACCCTGGAGGTGTCAGGCAATGATGCTAATAACTAAGTCACCATGCTGTCATGTTAATGACTTAATTTATCATAAGCCATTAATTATGAGCATATCCATTTGACTGAATAGTAAGCTTATTGTTAGAAATTAATGCTTTAAACAGCTGGAGCTGATGTCAGAACTGCTGTTATAGAAAATTCATCTACACCTTCTGACTAATCAGATTTGAAAATTCAATAATATAAACTTGAGGAAATCAAAACCACTCTGCTATACTAAGACCTCAGGGAATCTCAGAGGAACCCGAGAAGCAAATCCTTGGTATCATTTCTGAGGAAAGAATTAATGAATTTGATCTGGCTTCAGAATCAGCACTGAGACGGATAAGAGGGACAAGATGCTGCTCTTTGGTCTCAGTCTTAAGTTTAAATTTTGTCTGTTTATTTACTTTTTTATTCACTTATTTCTTTTATTTAAGATTTGAGGCACACCTGACCCTTATAAAATAATATTTGATGATTATATTTTTGTGTGTGTGTATATGTGTGTGTGTATGTGCGTGTGCGTGCACATGCGTGCATGTGTGTGTTATTGCTCTACAAGTGTTTATTTACAGTACATCCTTTATTACCATTCGTAATAGACACTTAGGGAAATTAATTGAGGAACCGCACTTCATTACTTTACTTAATTGCTTGTACTCTAGCGTAATTACATGAAATTGCTTTTCTACTCATTTCATTCATATTTAGACCTTTAAAATAATTTTTTACAAATCTCAAAGATCTTGTATCTCCTAGTCCTAAACATATTTAAATTAAGAGCAAAAATCCTGCTCAAGTGTTTTAAAAATGTAACATAAAAAAAGATAAATGAAGGTAAAGATTGCATATGCTTAAGCGTAAAGTATATTCTCTGCATTTCTTCACCCTCTTATAGTACATAACATTGATGACTTACCTGGCTTTCAGAGCTGCAACACTGGGTTTGTCAATCCTAGAAAGAGAAAGAAAGAGAGGATATTAATACACGTTCAGTATAAGCCTCGGGCTAAAACAAAAACATGATACTGTACGTTATAGACTGGAAATAAATCTTACAGACTGGGCTTTGCTCTAAAACATCGTCTGTATAAGCATAAGATTGGAGGTGTCATGGTGCACACAATCATGGTTTAAACTTGACACAGTTTCTTTAACATGTACTGTATCTTTCTTGCTTAGGTCCACAAAAGTAAGAATAAGTACAGCACTATCCAAAGCACAAAAATACAAACAGTGTTTTTTATTTTTTTAATAAGGCTTTATGTCTTTCATGACATGAAATGCCCAAGTTTGTTCCCCATTTAAAGAGTGATGTGAAATCACCATACTGTAGCTGCACACTGCATCAGAAATAAACACAGGAAAACTTCTTAATTGTAAATGAGTTATACTGCACACAGTATACAAGTATTACAGAAATAGAGTACTGTGAAAATGTCTTAGGAATAACTGCAGACATCCTCAAAATGTTTATGCATAAAAAAAACTATAAAAAACAGTAAACAGTAAAAAAAAAAACTGTAATTTAAACAAACAAAAAAATAATAATTAACGAAATAAAGTAAATAATTGGTGTGACGATCCTGTGCTCAAAATATAGCCTCAGGTACGATTTGTGCATTTGTTGTTTGTTTTTTTTACGTAAGATAAACTTTTTAGCTGGAATGCTAATGGAAATCTGATTTTTGTTTTTCTGTACTTACTTAATAATGAAGTCATAAAATAAACATATAACAAAGTTTGTACAAAAAAAAAAGAAAGTGCCTAAGACTTTCATACCGTACTGTATTTGTTTGTTTAATCTAAAACAGGGACTATACAGTCTGAGAAAGAAAATAAATAATCCTCATCACTGTTACTCTATATACTGAGTCAGCAAAAAAAATGTATACATACTTCAGGAAAAGAAAAACGTACTTTATTCTAATTAAAAATATTTGAATACTGAATTTATTAATATACAGTTGATCTTGGATTGTGAGTAAATTGGTCTGCGAGTGTTTTGCAAGACGAGCAAAATTCTTTTATAAATTTCATATTGATAAAGGAGCGGGGTCTTGACATACAAGTAGTACGCATGCGCTTTGTCTGCCGTGATCATAAATGAGCCAGTGGTTAGCCTCTCTCTCTCTCTCTCTTGCAGTGGGATTGTGGGTAAGTGTCTCCCATGCTCGGTCTCAGTGCACATGCGTCACTCGTATGTATAATCAACACCCATGTTTACTATACGTGTGACACATGTACTGTTTAGTAAACAGTGTGCCCTACAGCGACGCAACATACGACAGGCAGAAGCAAGGGCTGCTGAAACATTGAAAACATTATTGCTTTAAATAAACTCATTTATCTGACTTTTCAAACCTGTACAAATTCCAAATATCCGAAGTGATATTTTTGGAACATTTGCTAGGATTTCAGTCCTCATCAATGTGCTGCCTGTTTATTTATTTATAATTGAGCTCAGTGTTTGGGAGCAGTACAGACTGTAAGGAGCGAATATCAGGTTAAGAATGATGTTTTTCTCTTTAGAATTTTTAATTATGACTGTTTTAATGAAAACTTTAAAATATGCATATTTATGAACAGGTTCAAACTTTAGACCATTTTGAAAATCGCATAAAAACATAAAATCGAGTTTACCCATATTAATGGAGAAGTCTGGACAAATTGCTGAAAAAAATTACAGAAAGGTATCAGAACACCCAGTGCATCAAGAGCCTGCTTCACATGGTGCACAGAGCATAAGGTTGTTGAGCCGATCTCCAAACTCTCCAGATCCCAATCCGATCACAAACCCATGGGATGCGCCAGACAAACAAGTCAAATCCATAGAGACCCCATCCCACAACCCACAGCACCCAAAGGATCAGCAGCTAATTTACCAGTACTAGATACCACAGCACACCCCCAGAGGTTTTGTCAAGCCATGCACCAAGGGAACAGAGCTCTCACAGTCGTACAAGGGGAACCAACACAACACTGAGCTTAATGTTTTGGATTTTAATGTTTCAGGTGATTGGTGTATTTACTTAAATCACAATTGACCCAAACATCCTGTAACCTAAATGATAGGAATACGAATACACATACCTTTACTTCCCTACATAACATCTCTCTACAGTACATTATAATTATAAAAGAAGGTCACACTGAGTGAGAGTGTGTATAATATTTATAGATGTCTATTAAGCTTGTGGTTTAATATACAGTATGTACAAGTATAATCACAATTTGAGGGGAATTAAGATGAAGTGATATGTAAAATCATTAATTCTAGTATTTTTAGTCCAGATTTAGTCGAATTTATTACTGTGTATACATAGAGTTAGTAATGAGACAGGATTTTGATCATCAGGAAAACACCATCTGGCCTTGTGCTATGATGAAGACTCGAAAGGAGGTGTTGGAAACGCATTTTGGGAACAAAGTGTTAACAGATTAGGATGTCATGCCCTGTTTTGTGCCGCGTCACCCACGTCAGCACCGGCACATTTATTTCTGTCAAAGGGACAAATTAGTTGACACCCGTCCACAAAACGAGCACGGCGCCGTAAATTACACACAAACAAAACTAACTCGGAGTTGTCTCGAATGGTGGATGGTGTAGAGATTAGATATGCTGCATCGCCATGGTTACTGTTTTGATGCAGACTTCTGATCAACATGGACTGTATGTACGTATGTGTGTGGGGGCGAGTGTGTACGCGTGTGTGACCGTGAAACAGCAAAAAGTGGACAGTTGACTTGACCAGGGAATGTGTGTGTACTTGTGTGTGTGGGAATGTTTTAATATCAATGTAGGGACCCTTTTTTTTTCTTCATTAAAAATCTTCATATTTTGGCTTCTGAAGTTAATTTTAGGGTTGGATTTAGATTATAAATATGAACTAAGAGCATTAGGCACTCTAGGAATGCAAGGTCCTTATAGGAACAGTAAGACAAACGTGTGTGCTTAATTCATCGAACAAGTCCCATATTACACAACAACAACAACGTCGTCACATGATACACACAACAGGAGCCGAGAGACAAACTCGTGACATTCTTGTCAAGAATTTGGGACGATCATGGTGGATCATCTGACATTTGTAATACTGATGTGTTTGAGTGTTTGTGTTTGTCTGACATTTTATTTTGGTTGTGTTAACGTTCCCATGCTCATGCTCAAGTTCTTCCTCATTCCTTGTACTGCCTCCAGATCTCTATAAAACTTCCTTCCTTTTTGTCTACATAAGGTTAATGGCTCATGCTGTTTGATGGACTGCAGATGTACGTGATGCATATGTACTCGGTACATTTGGCTTAATCCTTTATAGAGAATTCATTTGAAAATTAAAAATTTCAAGCCTTTGTTTTTACCTTTTTTTTCCCATTGTTGTCATTTTTATGTTGCAAATCAAGGTTAGTGAGTTAGTGATATATGGTAATATACCCGTCTAAGGTAAAAAAAAAAAAAAAATCCAAAAAGTCGATGCTCATTCATTCATCTTCTATACAGTTATCCTGTATACAGGGTTGTGGTGGACCTTGAGCCTATCATAGGCTTACAGTAGGGCACTTACAGTACATACTAGACAGGGTGTCAATCCATCATAGGGCAGGGCACACACTCATATTCACACACACCATGGGCAATTTGGGAACGCCAATTAGCCTAATGTATGTCTTTGGACTGCGGGAGGAAGCCAGAGTACCTGGTGGAAACCCACCAAGCACAGAAAGAACGGGAATTGAACCCAGACCCTGGAGATACAAGGCTACAGTGCAATATTTAAAACTATATCAAATAATATATAATAAAATATAAAAATATATTTTAGAAAATATTTTTTAAATATAGTATAAAATACAGTATATTACAGATAAAATGCACATTTATTTAAATGTAAAAATATAACTCACTCATTTTCTATACCATTTTATTCAGGGTCGCGGGGACCTGGAGCTTATCCCAGGAGACTTACTCTAAGGCATGAGGAAGGGTACAGTACACCCTGGACAGGGTGCCAATCCATTGCAGGGCACACACACATTCACACACTACTGGCAATTTGGTAACGCCAATTAGCCTAATCTGCATGTCTTTGGACTGTGGGAGGAAACCAGAGTACACAGAGGAAACGCACCAAGCACGGCGAGAACATGCAAACTGGAGGTGCAAGGTGACAGTGCTAACCACTACACCACCGTGCTGCCTTATATAAAAATATAAAAATACAAAAATACTTAATTTAGTAGCCCAGTGTAACTCTTCAACCAATTAAGGTTTCAGCCTAAAGTACCTTCCGTTAATTAAGTGACAAACTTTCTGACACTCCATCACGTGTTTGCATCTGCATCGATTGTACTCACTAGATTTGCTCATGATTACAGTGTTTTATTTACAGAAGAATAAGATATAAAACAAACATACATAAAACAAACTAAAGAATAAGACATAAAAGTCCTTATCCTTAATTTCCTCTTACGTCTGATATTCTCATCAGAAATCTCTGTTAATGAGCTCTCTTTACATTTCAATGTAAATACACATATTTACATATCCTGTATACACATATATACAGTGTGTATGTATGCTTGGTTTAAAGTTTGGCTATAAATAGCTGAGCATGGCCATGGTGTGCAGTTTAGAAAGAGAACATTGTGTCATGGAATCGCAGCAATCCAATCGTCTCCGGCCCTCGTGTGTTTTTCTCCTTCATAAACTCCCTGACTCCTGTTACTTCATCATCTCTCATCAGTGTGTATGTGTGTGTGAGAGTGCGTTTGTGCGTGTGGGTGTGCGTGTGTGATAAGATCAGTCTTTTTGATTACCAAATAACCAGTGAGTACAAACAATGCAAGACAGGGACGCGGCTAAAACCGTGGCACAGCTTGTTCAATTTCCTGCTTCGCTCGTCTCGCTAGATAAGGTAAATAGAATGAAACTGTGTTTTAGCTCCATTTACATAATGGCAGACAGATTTTACAATATGTCTTTGTTCTTGTGTCGAACGAAAGACATTTACGGATCTGTAACGCGTCCCCCGGGTGACATGCAAACATCTGTTTCTGTACGTTAAACCTCACGGAACAAGGATTGAAACAGACATCATTAGAAATATAATCTCTCTCTCACACACACCCTTATTAACACAGTAAATAAAGATTAATTTAATCAACAGGGATGATCCTAGTGTGTAACCCATAGAGAAGTCCTGGCCTGGTGAGGACGCATGATATGCAAACTAAGAGGAAAAAGAGATATCTGTCTCAAGGACGCATTTAAATATCGTATTTATTTATATCACAACAACAGCACATTCAGAGCTGCTTTATTCCGCGCACGCCTCTGCACTTTTCTACTACATTCCTAACTTTTCATTTACTTCACATCTAATTTCGTGGAACATCCATAAAACTAGTTACATGTATTTCCTGTTACCTCTTAGATTATATCAGCTACAACTAGTCATTCTTTCATTTTCTATTTCCCGTATGTTACTATTATTTAAACAAGTTAGCAGAACTCCCATAAGGGGTATCTATTAATGATCAAGTGATGAGCTAATGCTAGTACTATGAGGTCATATTGGAGGGAAATCCAATTGGCTTGTTAAATCCTAGTCAATAATTTTTTGATTGTGCATGGAAACCAATCTGAATATCTAAAACATGATAAAGAGTCAGTCATGTATAAAGGGTCGCCTTTATAGCAAACAAGACAAATTTGTCAAAAGACACCGTTTGTCACGGTATTGAGAAATGAGAAACACCTTCATCCTGAAAACTTTCCATTGTCTTAAAAAACAAGTTACAGTTCAGTAAGCATCTCCTCACAGCAAACATCACATCAAATCAACAAATCATATACACCAATCACATTAACATTAAAAACCTGCTAGGCCCTGTGTACAGCATGCTGTAATGCCATCCTATTAGGGCCAGCATTGACATTTTTTTGGCCATTTATGGTGCATTGGCTTTACTGTTAAATCGGACTAGACTTAATGTGATAACTGATAATCAATGTTATTCAATTCACCTGACTGTGGTGCTTTCTGGCTGATCAGTTTATATAAGAAATACATATACAGAAGTGCCCCCTTCCTGAATTAAATTTTATTCACACATTTATCACTGTTTATCAGTTCACTTAAAAATAAAATCACAGTTCATTCATGGGTTGGCAAGGGAGGTGTGATGATTTTATTTGTTTTCGCTTAATGAATGAAATCATAATTTAAAAACTGCATTTTGTATTTACCCGGGTTATCTTTGTATAATAGTAAAATCTGTATAATAAAAAAATCTGAATCTTTTAAGTGTGACAAATATGGCAAAAAAAAAAAAAGGAAGGGAGAAATACTATTTCACGGTGCCGAATCCTGGAAAAGAAATATATAAGTCCTATTAAGTCCTATAACTCTTGAATTATTCAAAATGAGGGGATGAAGTACTGTTAAGGCCTGACAATTGGTCTCCATATTGTATTCTCAAACTTGAATAGCAAAAACAGCGAATGGCTTGTATCTTCTGTATGTGTATTAACAAATATGTGAGAATAAATTTGATTTCATGCACACAAATTAACAAAAAAATATATCATTTTGAGCTCTCGAACTTAATTGTGGCTTTGATACATATTTGTTCTTTCTATGACCAGTCCAGGGTTCCATAGCCTGTGATACAGCATGACTTACTATAATCACCCAGGAGTGGCTTATTCTCATATAAACAGCATGTTCGCTAACACCACAGCAATTTGCCAATGATTACAATTTTTCATTAAATTTTATTAAAGATCTTATCAGTTTACACTAAAGATTTATTGTTCAGAGAGACAAGTTACAATTTAGTTGAAATAAACTGATAAACAGTATTTCCCCCAGTCACTTTATCTTAAGAGTCTACTAAGAAAAATCATCTCTACATAATCCATTACATGGTTTACTTTACTATACAGCACACATTATGAGTCAGTACACAGTATTAAGTCCCTGTGTATACGCTGTTACTATGGAAACAACAACATATTAGAATGAGTGCAAAAAAACAAACAAAACCATGTTTAATTTAATTTAAACATGTAAACATGTCAGTATATGATCAACACTAAAATCAGTTGAATTTTCAAAAGTTCATGTATTTTACATTATATACAGTCTATATATATATATATATATATATATATATATATTTATTTATTTATTTATTTATTTATTTATTTTACTATTATACAGTACTCCTTCACATTTATAAACTCTATTCTTTTTTTTTATTCATTAATCACAATCAAAAATATTAAGGCAATATTACATTCTAAAAGTCAAAATGATTCATGAAAGATTTTCTTGTTTAAACTAGCGATTTTGTTGAGAAAAAAAAAATAAATAAACTCTACAACCCTGACTGTACGGTGGCTGCAACACACTCGTCCTGCATCAAATTCTAACTCACTGCATCAGAAAATCAAACAATTTAAATATGAAACTCAAACGTAATCAGATCTATTCAGACAGAGAGCTACTGTAAGTCAGTGTACTTTATCAAGGCCAGGAAATGGAACGTACCAGCCGACTCCCCCGAAAGACACGCTCCTCTTTCTCCTAAACATGACGACTGCACCAGCTGGGTCCAACTCCTACATACACACTTTCTCATACACTCTCACACCTCACCTGGACATGCTGACGTACGACTGTGCACTTTTAGAGGGCGAGACGGAAAGAAAGTCAAGGGAGGGGCGAATGTTTACACGTTTCTGTTGCAGCTTTGCAGTCTTTGGCTTGGTCTCAATCGCTCAGCATCGCTTTCTGGGGTTTATCTCACTATTACTCTATTTCACTTTCTGTTTGTTGCATTAGTTGTATTTTAATACATTTAATCAAGTGCAGTAAAATACATTTCTATAGAATAATAGGAGCAACAGGAAATAATTTACAGTGTTTAAAGGCGTCATATACAACATGCATGACAGTAATCTATAGTGACAGTAAAAATTACAACAACAAAAAAACTAAACACTAAATATATGCACAAAGGCTTTTGGACTTCAAGGGTTTAATAATTCTATATTCTACAACCTTGTTCATGTTGTCAAAATAAACTAATTGGAGGTAATATGGTGTGGAAAATATACTGTCAAGGTCAAATGCCTTTTGTGTTTGGTAAATGGATTGTTTTTTTTTTTTTTTTTAATTATATAAGGCTTAAATACATCAAAGGAGTTGTTTACAGAATTATGTGTCAGAAAAGCACTTTTAAACATCTCTACAATGGCCTGAAGATTGACATAAAATACAGTCATATGTAAAAGTTACTGTTCCCCCTTTTCAGTATGTAAAAACATAATAGAAATCATCTGATCGTAGCGGGTTTCAGTATTAGCCAAATATAACCTCAGACGAACAACATCATATAACTTTTTTTTTTCACTCTGCCATTATTTATATATTGAAAAATAAAACCATGAAGAAAATAGAAAACATGCTGGCGATAATAAGCACACCCCATGATTCAATAGCTTGTAGATCCACCTTTATCAGCAATAACATAACGTAATCGTTTCCTCTATGACTTTATCAGACAGGAAATTATGAAGGAATTTTGGTAAATTCTTCTTCACAACAGAGCTTCAGTTCAGTAAGGTTCATTAGCTTCTTCTTTTATAGAGGTCTGCATACCTGCTGATGATCAGTTCATCAAGAACTAAAGCTCAGCAGCATCTGGCTACAACTTACCCTCTTGAATCCAGTGGAAGCATTAAGGGGTACTTTGTATTAGCTTCATACTTTAGAGTAGTCAATGTGCAGCTTGTATAGCAGTACATATTTACTGTCCTCTAACAATAACTGGCAATGAAAATGAGTACACTCTAAGTGAACATGTCAGAACTGTGTCCAGAGTGTCAATATTTTGTGTGTTAATCCTCCTGGGCCTGGACTTCACCAGAGCTTCCCATGTTGTTGCTGGGATCCTCTTCCACTCCTCCATAATGATATCATGGAGCTGCTGGATGTTAGACACACGGCGCTTCGCCACCTTCCGCTTGAGGGCGACCCACAGGTGCTCAATAGGGTTCAGGTCTGGAGACGTAAAGTACTCGGCCACTGACAAACACACGAACATGATGAATAGGTCATGTGACTTTGCATGGTTAAAGATGTTATCACTTAGGGTGTACTTACTTTTGTTGCCAGCTATTTTGACAATAATTATAATAATGGCTGTATGTTGAGTTATTTTCAGTAAATCTATACTATTATACAAACTGCACTGACTCTACTCTAAAATATTTCCAAGTTTCATTTCTATAGTATTGTCCTTTGAAAAGATGTACTAAAATGTTTGATGAAATTAGAGGGGTGTACTTACTTTTTTGATTGGGCGTACTGTATTTCGGGAAGTTGTTTTTGCCTAATACTGAGACTTCCTATGGTTAGATGATATTTATGATATTTATGATACACAAAAAAAAAGTAATTTTAGAAATGGGAACAAGTGTGTTTACTGTGACAGGCTGTCTAAAGTCATCTCTAGGATTTACAGAGAATGGTTTGAAAAAGAGAAACTATCCAGTGAGCTGCAGTTCTCTGAATGAAAATGCCTTGTTGATGCCAGGGATCAAAGGAGAATGACCAGTCTGGTTCGAGCTGATATAAAGCGAACAGTAACTCAAATAACCTTGTTACAACAGAAGTATGTTGAAGAGCATCTCTGCACACACAACATGTTGAACCTTGAAGCAGATGGACTACAGCAGTAGAAGACCACACCCGGTGCCACTCCTGCCAGCTAAGAACAGTTAATCGATGCTAGAATTCACATGGACTCACCAGAATTGGGCAACAGAAGACTGGAATAAACATTACCTGGACTAATGAGTCTTAATTTCTGCTACAACATTCAAATGATAGGGTCAAAATTTGGCATAAACAACATGAAGCCATGGATCCACCCAACCGTATCAACGGTTCAGGCTGGTGGTGGTGGTGGTGTAATGGTGTGGGACTTTTTCTTGACACACTTTGGGCCCCTTAGTACAAGCTGAGCAGGGGTGAAATGCCATCGCCTTCCAGAGTATTGTCCATCATGTCCATCCCCTTATGACCACACACCATCTAAAATCATCTTAAACTGGTTTCTTCAAAATGACAATAGACTTAAAAGCTCACTGTACAATGTTTCCAGCACATTGTTGAATCTATGCCATGAAGAATCAAGGCAGTTCTGAAGGCAAAGTGGGTCCAACGAAGTACTAACAAGGTGCACCTAAAAAAGTGGCCGGTGAGTGTATATACAGTATACAGTATAGTGAGCAGTAGGCTACAGGAGACGACAAGTAACACAAGTAACATTTCACTTACAAGTGTCGTTAACTGATTTGCCGTATCTTCAGCTGGGATTGCAAATACAGTACACTTATTGTGTTGGAGGAATTCCAGCAGAATGCAACTCAATCAGCTGAGTAACAAGAGTTATGTTGTGCTCAAAGCACATCGCAGAGAATTCAAACACCACCGCTCTCTTCATTTCCTTCCTTCAAGAGCGATGTGCACCTCTCTGATGTGCTGATATGGTTTTCTGATCAAAGCCATGCTTGCCATTTGAATGGGAACTCGTTGTCTGATTCACTCCATCTCAGGACAGCTGAAGTGCTCAGGGTGGATAATGGATCATGATCGTCATTGCGGACGCGTATCCTCTTCACATAGTCTGTTGCCGCTCTTGGTGGTTTGATTCGGAATGTGTCAGAACATCGATCGGTGTGTTAATGAGATGAGAAGCATCCGTTGAACTTTTCTCTTTAGGCTGTTGTAGTTGGTGAGACTTTTTATGGCCGGCAGTCTTTTTGAAAGCAGTTCTTGATTGATTAATGTGAATTAAATTGCACATAGTAATGTCACACCTACAAACACACGCACACACACATTCTGTCAGGGTGAGTCAGACCTAAACCAACAAGTGTGTGTACATGACATAAAAAAATGGACCAGAACCAATTTGTGTAACCTTTCAGTTAACCTATGATGTAAAGTTTTGGTTTATACTTTAAATTTTCTTTATACTTTTCCTGGTTGTAATGTACTTGTCAAGGCAACAGGTTCAGAAAATGAGTCCAGACCCGGTCAGTCCACTGATTCCAGCTCTTCCTGGACGGTTCCCAGGCATTTCCAGAGAAGCCACCTGTAAATGATTCGAAGTTGTTCTGAATTGCCTCTGCACTTTCCGTGTTGTTTTGTCCAAGGATTATACAGTACATCCTACATTGTGCACTAACTTTAGAGTTAATGATTTTTGGGATTTAACCCCAGAATCTAGAAGTTACTTGATATTCTAAAGCAGAATAAGTGGAAATATAAAGTAAATCTTGTTTCTCAGGACTGTCCAACACCTCCATGGTTTATTCTCCTCACCTTTTGGCTACAGAGTACCGGTAAGAATTTTAAACTACTGCCACTCCTGTCGAGAACGCATCATAATCTGTTGTTTAAAAAAAAAAAAGTTTTTTGTAGAACTGTTGTATAAAAGCAATATAACACTCCATGTCATGCCATCGAACTGAATATCAGAGCAGCTGTGATACGTTTGCACAACCGCCATGTTGATATTCAGCACAACAGCACCACTTGTGTGATACTTCCTGATTATACCTACGTACTCCTACGTTTGTTGCTGTGTACAAAAGACAAAGCATACATCATGAAATAATTTTTTAGACTGCTATAAAATATCCTTACATATCCGATCAGTTTTTAATTTTTTTTTACCAGAAGCCTACAACGGCAAAACTACTAAAATAACCTGAACTGATCTGTTTGTTCATCTCAAAGGTTTACTAAGATCATGCTAAATAATACGAATGTTTTTTCCACACGGCCACTAACAGTAGTAAAAACAAGACCCACCCTTTATGGAGTCTGGTACCAAACAGGTCATGTTGTTTATGTATCCACAAATATGAACTGGCAATTTTATAAATGGCGTGCAAGTGTTAAAGTCAGATTAGCGTATATTCCTTGGAAGTTATACCTTGGACTTAAAAACCTCATAGACTTGTCCTGATTTGCTTTAAATTGCAACTCTGAGTCTTGTTTTGATTCAGTTTGTCTTTTATTTTTACCATTAAATAAACTGCACGTGCGCCATCAAGGATGCAGGGGTGGAAACTCCTTTAAGCAGCATCATGCAGAAAACGTAACAAAGTTAAGACCCTGAAAAGGAACTATAGGCTTTTAAGTTAAGTCCAGCCTTTGTTTGCCACATATTGTCACGGAAACACCAGGCTCCACCCTCAACCTTCGTTCCCGATCACCTGAGTTCTGAGCACACACCTGACCACACTTTAAATAGCACCACACCTCACTTCCCCTCACTCAGCATCTGACTTCACATGAGGCTACAGACTCCGTCAAGCATCTGTTCAACCTCCCGTGCCATGTCGTCCACTTTGTCCTGGTTCCCGTTCCTGCCTCCCTGTCCGTGCTCCATGGATACTCATTGCTCCAACCCTAGGGCCTTGCTCAAGGGCCCAACAGCAGCCTCGAACCGCTGACCTTCCGATAAGTAACTCAGAGCCTTATCGCACTAAGCCACCCCCGCTCCTGAGCTATATGCTAATTCAAAGAAGAATAAACACAACAGATGCAAATAAAACCAGGAACATAAAAACATAGTGCTAAGCGAGACATACAGGATTCAGGTGGAACGCCATCACCAAACAGCCATAAGATTAAAACCACTGACAGGTGAAGTGAATAGCACTGATTGTGTTGGGGATCAATTTTTTAAATTTATTTATTTAACAATTAAATATTTAATTTTTTTTTATTGCACCAAATGGTTGCCAGAGTAAAGTGTCACCTGATTTCTCCTCCAAATGAATCCATAAAGCTTCTGTCATTTTTATTGGGTCGGCCATCTAAACAACTAATGTACTAATCTGGACAAACCTTCTGATTTCAAAAGTTTTTGACCATTCAAGTTAAATAAACATGAGTTAAGAATGTTTTCCTTATGAATATTTATCTCAGAGGATGGAAGAGAACCGCATCACAAACACGATATCAGCGATCTGCTCCTGGTGGAAATCCTGGGTAAGGATCTTGGAAAGAACTTGGAAAAGAGCCAAATTCTGAGCATCATGGATAATATGGTCTTGTCTGATGGATCACTTTTGTTCATTGCCAGAGCATTTTGTCATTTCTTTATGGCATGAGGGTGCATTCTGTGAAGAAGGCAAGCCAGGAGTGGCGATGCAACACTCTGGGCAATGTTCTGCTGGGAAACACTGGGTCATGCCATTCCTGAAGATGTTATTTTGACACGTACCACCAACCTAATCATAGTTGGAGACCAAATACTGTACATCTCTTCATAGGAACCATTTTTCATAATGTTGGGATATTTAATTTATCCTCCCTTAATCAATTTAACGTTCTCAGCCACACTGCAAAAATTGGTCAGGAACTGTGTGAGAAACATGACAAAGATGTCAAGGAATTGATTTGTCAGTTCTGATCAAGCCTCTGTGGGATGCACTGGACAAACAAGTCCGATCCATGGAGGTTCCACCTTACAACGTGTAGGTCTTAAAGGATCTGCTACTGATGGCTTGGTGCCAGATACCACAGTACACCTTCACAGGTCTAGTGGAGTCCATGTCTCGATGGATCAGGGGAGGATTTTTTTGGCAAAAGGGAGGCCTATATGATTTTACGAATGTTATGGCTGTTCGGTGAACTCAAACAACAAAATGTGCATCTGATTACATACATGAAGAGATTTGCATTGGCTTATGAATGCTGTTTGTAGTTTGGCGTCTCTGTGATGCAGTCTCCAGAGTCTCACCCTCTCACCAAGGGTGAGCAAACCACTGTCCTGCTCCAGTGAACAGAGGGAATGGCATCCGTCAAGAGGCACCAGGGAAAATTGAAGCTTTCTGTGCCACCAGCGGGGGTGGCAATGTTCTCTGTGCTGCAATTGGGAGGAGTGGCAAAGCCTGGGAGAGAGCAATTCATTTGGCAGATGGGAGAGGCAGAGCAATGTTCTTAATGAGGCATGGTGGCATAGAAACGTTTTCAGCTGGGCATGGTGACAGAACAGGGTATGGTTGTAAAGCAGTGATCTCATCAGGGCATGGTGGCACAACGGGTTTCTCAGCCAGGGCATCGCAAGCAAAGATAGGAAGAGAAGACAACGCTGAAAACAGGGACTCTCTGAAGCTAAGACAGCTGAAAACTGTCTTTTTTTTTTTTTTATAAGCATATATAGGGCTCAGGATTATGCGGTATAGAGTGACATATCCTTTTATTCATCACAACATAGACAATATGATGAGTGTAAGGGACTGCCCCTAGGGGGCACTGTGGCTGTGTTTGTTTCTTTGGTTTTGTAGTTCTGTTAGAAGACCCAGTTTCCCAGAAGGCACCTCGGTC
>JAQQZS010000003.1:4455283-4471730 GCA_030068045.1 Platyallabes tihoni
TGTTTCCCTCCTCAAACCCCTGTGTGCGTTTCCAGAACCCTTGAGTGTGATATCTCCTGAGCCAGTGTTTTGTTTGTTTTGATTTTGAGTATGGTTTGGTTTCTTTTTAATAAAAGACTTTGTTATAAAATCCCCTGCATTTATGCCTGCCATCATTAAGCCCGCTACGAAAACATCAGCCCGTTACACCGCAAACGTGACAATGAGCAGAATTTTAGTTCATTTTAACTGTACTAACTGTACCAACATGACTGAGCAAAAAGGAAAATAGGTCACATAGGCAAAGAAATATCACAGATACACATGATCATGTGTTTTTATAGTTGTTTCCAATTGGTTTTATGACCCAAAAAATCTAAATATGCTCATTATGAGTTCCCATTTTTACAACATCATTCCCATGCAGAAGTGGGTAGAGTAGCTGTACTTTAAAACAATATTACTCAAGTAGAAGTAAAAAGTAGTCATCCAGAATATTATTCAAGTAAGAATAAAAAAGAATTTGGTGAAAAGACTACTCGAGTACTGAGTACCTGTTTCAATGTAATGTCCCATTTATTATTTTTTTAGAACAAAATGATAATTGTACAAATTCTGACATTTCCAAATAATAAAATAAATGAAATAAATTAATAAAACTAAATATCTTTACAAAATACCAAATTAAGAAACAAGAAATACAAATATCCTAATCTCACTTTTTTTCACAACATAAAGCTTTTGAAACAAATCCCTACTGTAGGTAACATACGTATGTGTGAACAGTGTAAACTATTTCCAGTGTAAGATTATACTGTATATTCAGTCGCCCTCCAACTGGCTCAGCAGATAGAAAATAACATTAGAACATACAGTATGTACAAGAGTCTCACTTTACCATAAACTGTGTCCAGCAGAACAAATGTAAGAAACGTATATTTTTTTAGCCTCTACCTTATTTGCTAATTATATATGTTAACATTGCAACATGAAATAAAACAGCTAAACTAACCGCGACATTTTTCCTTCGCTGTCTACAGCGGCTGAAGGTTTGACCACATGTGGCTATTGTTCTTGCGTCTGATTGGTTAAACAGAGTCATGTGATCATTGTTTCTACGTCTGATTAGTGAAACACAGTCATGTGGTACTGTAGATCCATCGGCTGCATTTCTCTGACAAAAATAAAGAATATCTAATGTGTAGAATAAACGGTTAGAAAAGTAACGAGTCGAGTGGAGCCGAATGTAGCGGAGTAAGAGCAGCGTTTCTTCTTCACAAATCTACTTAAGTAAAAGTAAAAAGTATGGTGCAGTAAAACTACTCATAGAAGCAATTTTTGTTCAAAAGGTTACTTAAGTAAATGTAACTCATTACTACCCACCTCTAGTAAAATTTACCCTTTATAAAAGTAACGATAACTTTTCTTCTATCTGACATAATGTATGCGAAAATCCCAGTGCTTAGTTTGATGTCTAAAGTCTCTCCATTAACACACCGTGGGAAGGCTTCCATATACTGTAAGCACATATATATTCTATTATCATTGACCTATGCTGGGTTTTAAGGGTTTTAAAATCAGTGCAAAATGACACACAGACAGGATTCAGGTGTAACGCAATCATAAACATTAACACTATAAAATATAAATAAATAAATGTGTGTAATATAAACACACATACTGTATGGAATTATTCTTTGCAAGATTGGATTAGGCAAGAATGATATTAAAGGTTTTATGTTTTATGTAAAAACAGTGTTCCTGATGAAGCTGTGTACGTTCTTGCCATCTTTACAAATAACTTAATGAGTCATGTTTTTCTTAAACAGAAATAGAGAGAAGGAGGGATACATACAGGGGGAGAAAAGAGAAAGAAAGAAAGCGAGACAGAGACAGCGAGATGGAGAGAACAGGCATGCTGCCAGGGAGTCAGTCATCTCAATGTTAATCAGGAAATACAGATGAGGAGAAGTAAAGGAAGGAAAGAATGAGAGAGGACGAATGAAAACTGAACCAGGCTGATGATTATGGAAGTGTGCTGAGTTTAACTTCAGGCACTGCAGCCTTGGATTTCATT
This sequence comes from Platyallabes tihoni, assembly GCA_030068045.1. Lineage (NCBI taxonomy): Eukaryota > Metazoa > Chordata > Actinopteri > Siluriformes > Clariidae > Platyallabes > Platyallabes tihoni. Next base: position 4,457,340 of record JAQQZS010000003.1, read on the forward strand.
TCGATTTCACGAGCAGAATCCACAGAGAACTGTTTTATTGTTTTATTTGTTTTCCCAACTTGTCATAATGAATATGCAAATGGTTCAGCTTCTTTTTCGAAAGTATAAAGAACTAGAGGACGGAGTGTGACGCACCGTGGGAGGCAGGATGCGAGTGTGTGAACTCGGCAGGTGTTTTATTAAGATAAATCCGAAAGTCAGAAGCGAGAGTTTGTAGCAGGGGTCAGACGGAGTAATCACAGACATTTCCGTGCCCACGGATCAGGCACACAGGCACGCTTAAAGAAAAAGCGATGAGAATACAAAAACTGTGGTGCGTAAAGAGAACGGCTTGATAACACCAGGGACAAGAAATGACGCCAAACAAAGCGCCTCATTTATCAAACTGATATGTACATAAACTATTCATCGGTGCATTTACACAAGAAAAGCGGTGTTCATGAAAGTCCTGTATTCTCTAAAAATAAATGTTCATTTCCTGCTCCTCCGTGTGTGTAAATTTATGTATAAGAAGACTAACTTATATAAACCTTTCCTAACCAGCTTTAACTTCAATAAAAAGCTTTTCTTCTGTAACACAAATACAATGGAATTGAAATTTCTGTGAATCAACAGAATAAATCAACAGAATAAAAAGAAAATATAGCAACAAAAATACAATATAGTTGCAAGCAACAATGAGCGGGCTCAAGCACCCTGCACCCTGGGATATCCCAATACCATTATGATATGATTTTAGAAAAGGGGGAATTTTATGTTTAGATCTTCAATAAGCCCCAGATGCTGGAAAAAAAGCATCACACTATGATATCACTCAATGTGGTGTCACCGAACGTGATGTTGGTGGTCTTTCGGCTGCTCCCGGCAAGGGGTCGCCACAGCGGAACATCCAGTCCGCACAACAACTTGGCACAGGTTTTACGCCAGATGCCCTTCCTGACGCAACCCTCCCATTTTATCCGGGCTTGGGACCGGCACTGCATCCAGTGGCTGGGGGGTTTGGGCACTGGCTGGGAATCGAACCCGGTCCTTCTGCATGGCATGCGAAACACCTACCACTGAGCCACCAGTGCCGAACGTGATGCCACTCAATATAATGTCCAGCAGAAAGTTATTAACCACTTTTCGGTATAAGTTTAGGACATTGTCACAGCTGACTCATTTGAGATATCAAAAATCCCTCTACAATTTTGCATCCGCAATGTCTTTAGATCACAAAGGCCCAGTTTGGTGGCAATGGTATAAATTCCCTAGAAAGAGTATATCAAATTCCTTCGGGTGCATTTTGGCAGACAAAACAAAATACCTGACTTCCTGTTGAGTTGAGCCCATGACATGCAGTGTGAAAGTTGTTCAGCTCAATGATCTCTAAATATGTACTGTACCAGATTTCGTGTGCATACGTGCAAGTGGGTATGAGCTATGCAGCAAAATCTTGTGGGCAAACTCTCAGGCATCTTGGACTCACAGGCAACCTACTGGCAGCAGATTACAAGCTGTCTGCCAATTCTCATGAGTTTGTGAGCATGATAAGACCCCCCAAAAGCCCAAAATGGTGGGAACAAAAATCCTTAGGAAAAGAAGACGATCCTGCGCACCCTATAGTGCTTGGGTCCTAATGAATTAAGCCAAATGAATAACATAAGATTCATCTTTTGTCACAAGAATTCATAAAGGCTTTCTGAAACGCCTGCCTTCACATGCATATGAACTTGAGTAACATCTAATTCTTAATCTATAGGGTTTAATATGATGTTGGCCCACCCTTTGCAGCTATAACAGCTTCAACTCTTCTACTGTAAGAAGGCTTTCCACAAGGTTTAAGCGTGTGTTTATGGGAATTTTTGACCATTCTCCCAGAAGCGCATTTGTCAGGTCAGACACGCCAGTTCTTCCACACCGAACTTGCTCATCCATGTCTTTATAGACTTTGCTTTGTGCACTGGTGCAAAATGTTCCCACAAAGTTGGGAGCATGAAATTGTCCAAAATGTCTTGGTATGCTGAAGCATTAAGAGTTCCTTGCACTGGAACTATGTGGCTGAGTCCAACTCCTGAAACAAGGACCCCACATCATTATGTCCCCTCCACCAAACTTTACATTTGGCACCGTGCCGACAGATAAGTACCATCTCTTGCCACCCGCCAAACCCAGACTCGTCCATTGGATTTCCAGACAGAGAAACATGGTAAAAGCGGTCTGCATGCTTAGGTGCTTGATTCTATACACCTGTAACCACGGAAGTGATTGACACACCTGAGTTGGTGAGTGAATACTTTTGGCAATATAGTGTATATGTGTGTGTGTCATGGGAAGCCTGGAGCCTATCCCAGGGAATTTAGGGCACAAGGCAGGGAACACCCTGAATGCCATGCCATCCCATTATAGGGCGTAAGGAGAGAGCAGGGAGACATGAAAACTCTATGTACACTGACCAGAGGCGAGATTCAAACCCTTAACCCTAGAGGTGCAAGGTAACCCCCAAGCCTTTGTTAATTAAATAATTTTTTCATTCATTCATCTTCTATACTGCTTATCCTGTACAGGGCTGCAGGGGGCCTGAAGTCTATCCAAGGAGACTTTGAGCATGAGGAGCAATACATCCTGGACGGGGTGCGAATCCATCACAGGACGGGGACACACTAGGGACAATTTGGGAACGCCAGTTAGCCCAGTCTTCAGACTGTAGGAGGAAACCGGAGCACCCTGAGAAAACCCACCAAGTACAGGAAGAACATGCAAATTTCATGCACACCGATCTGAAGTAGTACTCGAACCCTGGACCCTGAAGGTGTAAAGAAGATATTCTTTAACAGTGTTGACCACAGCTCAATTCAATTCAATTTTATTTGTAAAGCAGCTTTACACAATCAAAAGAATTATTTAAGTTTGTATGAAATGTAAATGTGTATGAATCAAAACGATAACACATTGTGACACATTGGTTAACTCAAGTATGAAAAATTCACCTCATTTTGCTTAAAACTTTCATTTCCCCTATTTATGGAGACTTTTAGGGCTTCCTGTAATTCTATTTATATGATTAGACAAATCGCTTTTCCTCACTTTAGAGGCTAGTTTTGTACGGTACTGTAGGTGGCTCAAAAATCATTTAGCATTCATCAGTACACATAATAACTACAAGGTGTGTAAATCCGCCTGAAATTCTTCAGGGTTTGGTTTACACACACACTTGCAAAACAGAAGAACACAACAATACTAAATAATGGATAAGTAAGACTTAGCAATACATAGAGGAGATAAAAAGGCAAAAATAATCAGGAGCCAAACGCATAACAAGTGAACAAACTCAGGCAATGAAATAACAAGAGAACAAATGACCAGGACATAAATACTGTATAAAATAAATGAATAGAATAAACAAATAGAAAGTTGAATTTTTAATAAACGGTGATTACTGACAGAGAGACAAAGAGAAACAGGAGGAAGAGAGAGTAAAAGACAGAGAAATAGACAGATAGAGACAGAGAGAAGAAAGAGACAACAAAAGATGGACATAAAAGACAAAGAGACAGAGAGAGACAAAAAAAAAAGTCTGAGAGGAGAAAGAGTGAGAAACAAAAAGGGGAACAAACAAAGGGGACAGAGGAGGAAACCAAGGTGAAAGAGACAGAGGGAAATCTAGAGAGACACAAACATTCGTGTCAACATTCGTGTCAATAACGCATTAACTGAACTGATAGAGACAGAGAGGAGAATGAGACAGCAAGAAAGGATGTGGAGAGGAGAAAGAGGCAGAGAAAGAAATAATGGCAGAGTGAGACAGCAAAAGAGACAAGAAAAAGTGGAGAAAAAGAATGAGAGAGAGAGAGGGATATAGAGAGAAGAGGGGGCAAATAGGAGAAAGAGACAGCAATGAACATAGATAGAGAGAGACAGAAGAAAGAGACAAAGGGACAGCCAGAGAGGGATGCTTCCCTCATTATAGTTTTTGTTCCTAATTTCCTCTGGCCTCTTGCTTCTTTTTGTCCTCCTCACTTTCTGTATTTCCCTCGTCCCCATTTGTCTTCCAAGTTCTTTCCATCCATTCATACTTTACTTCCCTTGTCTCCTCCTAATCCTCCTCTTCTTCATTCATTTTCCTCTTTCACCTTTTCTTCCCTTCATCTGCTTATTGTTCCTGACATCGACGTTCTTCACTCACCTGCCCCGTCCTCACGCTCTCCTGTCTTCGTCTTCTTCTCCCATTCATCTGCCAACCCTATTTCCGCGTCCTATTTCCCCATTCATGCTTTCCTTTCCTCTTCTCCTTCTCCTCTCATCTATTTATCATTCTATTACATTCCTGTCTCTTTTCTCCATCCTTTTATACAGTATTGTCTATTTCTCTCTATTCACCCCTTTACTTCTGCTTTTATCCTCTGCATTCATGCGTACGTTCCTTACGTCCTTCTTTCTTCATTTTTGACCTATTTATCTGTTCTTTCTTTATATTCTCACAGCCCCCTATAGTTTCTTCTTCTCTTCTTATTCCGGCGTTTATAATGTTTCTGTCTTTATCTCTCTCTATTCATCTGTTTTTTTTCTTAACTCAGCTTCTCTTGTTTCTAAATTAAATCCATCTATTTGAAGCTGCTATTGTCTTCACATACACATTTATTAGTTGTTTTTTTACCCCACACACACACACACACACAGATCCAATATTCAGAACACCCACACAACCACCCACTCTCTCCTTCCTCACACACACACACACACACACACACACACAGATAGAGAGAGAGAGATTCAGTAACCATATGCACAACACCCACACACTCGTTCCTTATTCCTCTGCTGTTCTTCCTTTTTACACATTTTAATAGGATCATTTTCGTGCCGAAGCAACATTTCAACAACCGCTCACTCACGAACCTACACGTACTGTACCTGTTCACAAAGTAAATTATCTTTTTCCAATCCAGGATATAAACACTATAAATTCTCTGTTCACACCTTCACGAGTCTTTGTGTAAAAATCTCCTCCTCTGTGTTCATAACGATGTCTGCTTAAGGAATCAACACACACATATATACACACACACACACACATGATCACACACAAGTCATGATTCGGTTCAAATAACAGTTCTGGAACTTTTAACATGAAGGTCGGCTTCACTATGGCTGCTGTAGGACTCAAGTCTGATTTTGAGACTCCAGATTTTCTGTACTGATTTGGACTTCTTGAGAATTGGTCGCACGAAAGACAAGTCACTGAGAGTTTTTTTTTTCTTCTTGGACAAGAAACAAACCCATCATTAAGAAAACAGCTTAACCACCGGACTTCACTCCCGACTCCCTCATGTCTTGATCCTCCTAGCTGGATCCTCGATCCTAGTTTTGGTCTTGACAAACAGGTGTCTTGACTGCAGCCACATCATTACTCCTATTTTACTGCACTACTATTCTTATCATATGTTTCTATATTCATGTCTCATGAAGTCACGATGTAAAAGTCACGATACATAAACACACACACACACACACACACTTTATACAATCATGTTCTGAATGAACGCACTGAGCTTTAAACCAATAAAAGAGAGAGGCGGCAAGGAGGAAGAGACAGAGGAGGAGAGGAGCGAGACATCAAGAGAGACAGAGAGGTCGAGACAGAAGAGTATGAGATGGAGATGAGAAAGAGACAAAGAGAGGCAGAGAGGAGAAAGAGACAGTGACGGACAGGGAGACGGAAAAAAAGAGACGGAGAGGGGAAATACACCGAAGAAAAAAAGATGGGAGGAGAGAAAGAAAGGGAGGAGAAAGGGACAGAAGTGCAAAGGACAGAGAAGAAAAAATAGAATGGAGAAAGAAACAGAGGAGAGATGAAAAAAGGATGAGAAAAAGACAGATAGGAGGGGAGAAGATGGGGGTGAGAATGTTCATATTTTGAACATTGCGACATTCAACCCTATTCTGACGTTCAGTGAGTGAGATGAGAGAGAAAGAAAGAAAGAAAGAAAGAAAGAAAGGAGAAAAACAAAGAGGATAAAGGGACAGAAAGAGACAAAGAGGAGTAAGAGACAGTGAGGAGAAAGGGACAATAGGATAGGAAGAGTAAAAGAGATATAGAGGAGAATAAGGCAGAATAGAAAGAGACAGAGAGTGGAAAAAAGAGCCAGATATGGGGAAAAGACAGAGAGATGTTTTAAAGTCATATTTTCAACATTGTCAGGTTTAACCTTATGCTGATATCAACAATGAGACAGAGAGGAGAAAGACAAAAAGATAGACAGAGAGGTAAAACTGTGTTTCAGTTGGGTGAAATTTTTCACGTCTTATTTTCTAAACTAAAGTCATATTTCCAACATTGTCTTCGGGTCACGTTCAACGTTATTCTGCCATCAAGTAGTCGACGTTGGTCCGATGTCATTTTTATCAAATTTACTTTCAGAAACCACCTGATGTTATTAGTGTTCCAGTGTCGGTAGTGTTGCTACGGTAACACTGACAAAATGTTTTGACAACCAAGAATTCCTGCAGGGAGAGAAAAAGGAAATAAAAAGCACAGATTATTCCCCTAAATGCTTTAGAATCAGAACCGGAGATGAGAAATCTGAATCGAATCCTTCTGAACGGACCCGAGTCCTTTGAGTCACTTGAGTCCGTAGGGATTCTGACTGTTTTTCCTGTCACTAGAAGGCGCTCACCCTTATGAATCACTAGAATCCACCGAATCCTTGGACTCATGAATGTCAGTGTCAACTTGATTTGGATCCGGCTGTTTCGCTACTGTCGCGGCTGTCCAGAATGCTTTCCTCCAATTCGCCATTAGAAATTATTTTAGGAACCAAGATAGAGAGTTCCTAACCCTACTTAAATATGCAACAAAAATAATACTTGAACACTTTTGTAACTCTTCATTGTTACCAGGCAATGTGAAAGCCCCGCCCCTTTCTTGTCATCATAAGTAATCTCTGGTTTTGACCTTCCACCCTAAAAGATGACCTGAGGCCACACCCTTAATGGTAATTCCTTACTTTCTGTCAATGGAAACACAGATTTTTATAATTTTTTTTGCATTCTTTATTGTGAAAAACTTTTGCAGTGTTTGTTCCATTTGGATAATTTTGGGCAGTTATATAGTTATATAGCACCAGTTGACCTTGATGGTCCGTCCTTTTTTTTCAGGGATGGCAGGTCTACAGCATGGGAAGTTCCAAGACAAAAAGAGTCCATATGATGTAACCCCTATAGAGCAACTCAGTAAAACTCAGTAAAACTTAGCCCATTTATTCATTATAAACGATGCTAGTGTCGTTCAAGTCAAACCGGGACTAATAACTGCAGTGGGCAGTGGGTTCCAAGCCACCTCGGCATGGAACAAGTCCCGGTTTGACTTGAACGCCCCTCGTATTTAAGACTCTTTCTCTTGTTTGGATCGATATCAGTGAGTGTGAGAAACTAAACCATCAGATTCAATGAATTACTTCAAATGGCTGCCAATTCCAGCCTTCAACGTCCTCACTGTGAAAAGAATCAGTGCGGAGTTCAGCATAGTCGTGATCGGTTCATGAAGGACAATACGTGAGCAAACTCTAAACCTGGAATACACGGAAATAAAATTCACATGCAGCGGTAATGAGCGGTAGTGCTACTGTACATGCTGCAGAGAGGGAACCGTCATGTAGTAATGAGCACTGGGTTTACACAGGAATTTGTTTTCGAGCAACACAACACAACCTCGTTGGCTTAACGAGCTCTGGCTCTTAACAATCGGAGGGAACGCGACAAACGAACGCAGGCTTATTAGTGGAAACAGGTGTTTCCAGTAATAGTGTATGTTTGGAAAAAAAAATTTGCACATTTGTGGCCCCTGGAACCGAGTGCAGAGTCATTATAAAAACCGCAGGTGAAAGTGAGGAAATCTAATGAAGGGCTTCCCGCAATACTGAAAGCCGATGAGATCCGTTTCTGCACTTTGTGCGTCAACGCGTGACTCATCCGTAGACTCGGATTTGAGGTGATAAAAGCAGGTCATTGCAGCTTTTTCAGTTTTTAATATTGTGTTTGAATTGCTTTTTGTATCATATTTGTTTGTTTAATAATCACTTTTGAACAAATATGATTTAAATCCTCAAGCTTCCATTATCCCACCATATCCCTTCACCCCCCCACACCCGCAATCACACACACACACACACACAAACTAAATTATTGTTTGGAATGATGTCACATGCAGTTTGTTTGGATTTTGTTTTTTTTTTTTTAGTTGCTATTTAGTCATGTGCTACAGTCAGCTTAACGAGTTTAATTAGTCACAAGAGAAAAGTTGTGCAAAGGGAATGTGCTAAACTCGTGACATACATTAGTAAGTGTGTTGAGAATAAATAAATAAATAAATGATGCAAATATGGCTCCAAAAAAAAAAAAAACATTGTGCTGACGTCCTTTTAATTAGCAAGTGTTTCTCTTCGCCGGTCATGCTCTTATTATCATTCTCTTAGCGGCACCGCATGAGCAGGATACCAGGCGTCCTGAGGACGTGACTCTACCTTCGCTCGGTTGGTTTGAGGCAGACGGGAACCTTGTGGGTGTTAGAACACGAAGCCAGGTTGCTGTGATCTCAAGGTGCCATGCAGATAGTCCATTTGGCTGTGCTGGCTTTGTGATTACTAATCGTGCGCTGTCCAATCCAGGCTCAAAGTGGAAAGGTTCCAAAGTGTTGATGTAGACGGTGTTATCCGCACGTGATGCGTCGTCGCCAGACGTTTCTGACAGCTGCGCGTGAGGCACTATTGTTAGTTCTCACTAGCATGCAATTAGTGCACCACATTCAGCACATGGGCAGCATGAATATGGGATTAGTACAGCATCTGACGAGATCAAAAGCAACACAAGACATCAAAGACCAGTCATGTGGACACATCTGATCTGCTAGTGATGCAGCATGTTTGCTAGAATATGCAGCAAGCAGGAGCAAGACCCCTCCGTAATCGCTTTAGAGGAATTCACACACTAACTAATGGACTAGCGGCGATTAGGAAGGAGGCAGCATGGTGGCATAGTGGTTAGCGCTGTGGCCTCGCACCTCCATGGTCGAGGGTTTGAGTCCTGCCTTTGAAATCAGTGTGTGTGGAGTTTGATTGTTCTCCCTGGTGGGTTTGCTCTGGGTACTCCGGTTTCCTCCCATAGACCAAAGACAGTGTCCATAAGGTGTAAGCTAATTGGTGTCTCCAAATTGCCCATAGTGTGTGAGTGAATATATTTGGCTACCCTGGAATTCGTTGGAACCCCCTCCCGGTTGTACCCTGCCTCGTGCGCCAAGTCCTTCATGATAGGCAACCCTGTACAGAATAAGCAGTTTATTAAAAGAGTGAGAGTGAGTGTCATGAAAGTGCATTTGTTGTACAGCCTGTGCTAAGTTATAAATGGTGATCCACTCCGGCGACCCCTAGTAGAAGGACCAGAAAGAGGGATGAACAAAACTCCAATCAAAGTAAAAAGAAACATGAATGGAGTGAAAAACCCTTGATATTAGTGGATTGATGTACAGTAGCATGACAAGGGAAAACTACTCCACCATGCCAGCCAACACGTCTCACGTCACGCCTTTTTCTTGAACGACTGTACAAGAGTTCCTGATGTTACACACCGCCCCTAGTGGTTTGGAGTAACCTGAAATAGAACTCATTCAATTGTAAGTGATAGAGCAACAGGTTTGTTTAAAATACAATACTACACTACATTGAAGCATTTATGTGTCTTTTTGTGCAGTGAATTTCTGGCAGAGGGTTTGTTGCTCTGCGCCAAACTGTTCAACGAACCAGGCAACATGTTCTCGGGGTTCAAATGACACCTCGTCGTACACGTACGTATGCATGTTGACGTGCAGTCGCACCTTGTTCTGCAGGTGTGAAGCAAACCTACGCTGTGAAAATGCTGTACAACTTTAACACAGTGGATATTATAATGCACAACATGTGCTGAGCAAAACTGCAGAACAATGTGTGTGTGTGTGTGTGTGTGTGTGTGTTCAACCTGATATAAGGAAAAGACTGGATCTCAGTGATACAGTGATGACGACTAATGATTCATTTTAAGATGTTATAACAATACAGTATACCACACAGCTCATGATGATATTTAATACCACGAGAGAGACAGAGAGGCTGCAGCTGCTCATACACACTCCATACACACTCATGCACCATTAAGTGTCACAGTAACAGTTTGGCAATGTCTCATCCATTATCTCTTTCTCTCTCTCGCTCTCGATCAGGGAAAAAAAGCATGAAATAGTAAGAGAAAGAAACGTGTGTTATAAAACAAGCTTTGAGTTAGCGTTAAAATATCCTACCTTGAGTCTGCCATCAGTGACTTGCAGGCTGGTGTAAACATAGCAGGCAGAGGGGATGGAGTGTTTCTACACACGAGCTGAGAGCGTGGTGTACTACAGGGAGAGAGAGAGAGAGAGAGAGAGATGGGGGGATGGATGAACATAGATGAGGGGAGGGAATTATGAGAAAGCCACCGATGGGAAAATGAGAGAGAGGTTCTGTCTTTGTGCACGTGTGTGTGTGTGTGTGTGTGTGTGTGTGAGCTGTATCATGTTTTGATGCAGTATTGTTTCATTCCATTTACTTATTTATTTATTCATTTATTTTGTCTGCAAAACCTTGTTTTCCAAAGTATTGGCACCCCCCACTCCCCCAAATTTCATACACAGTGACCCCACCCCTGCAGAGAAGGACAGCCGTCACTGTTGCTTAAACACGGCATCAACTGAATGCGCAACATTTCATGGCTCTTTATTATTATTATTATTATTATTATTATTATTGTTGTTTATAAAAATAAATGCGCTTTTCATAACAGGTTAAATCTGGAGTCTGATATCATCAATAATTTAAAAAAAAAAAACAGATTTTGTGCTTTTTGTGTATATTCGCAGCTATTATCTTGTGAAAAATACACCTCCAGACAAGTCAGCCAGATATGGGACTTAAATATCCTGTTACTTATTGGAATTCTTGCTGCTATCAGTCTTCATTAAAGCTCCTGGACCTCCAAGCACAGAACGGCCCCAAATCCTCAATCACCATGTTTTTTGTCAGTAGATTTGTGGTATTTCCGTTCCTCTGGCATGATACTGGTGTTCAAGCATCTTTCATTTCACGGCAGACCTGTTCTTCAGCGGTTTCTGGTTCAGTCATGACGTCTGAACCGATAGACAGTCTGGGTCTTCGTCTAGACCTTGGTGACTTACAACTGATCTTGGAATCTCCAGTTGTTTAGAAATCATGTTTCTCTGCTTCCAGTCCACCACATAACTTGCCATTTGTTCTTCAACTCAGTCAAACCTGAGTAGATCTCAATGCTTTCTCCAAGGGGCGTCCAAGTCTGTCCTGGACTTTTGATTGTACAGAACAACAGGACACAGCTACGAGAGTAAAAACTCCCTTTATTTCTCTAATCCCAGTGTTTCACTAGTGCTTGGATACCATCATGATAGAAAGTTTTCTCAGTACACCAGAGCCACGAGTCTACTACAGGCTTTACATCTTAAGCACTAGCCTCCCAGGAACTCCTTTAATGGCTAAACATGTGGAAAAGTCTTAGTGAGAGGTCGGGATATTGCAATAACTGCCAGCCGAGGTTCTGGAATGTGCAAGTGGTGTTGGTGAACGATTGTGTTCTCCGTCAGTTTTCAAGGATCAGGTGTTCCACTCCATAAATGTTCATGGGAACGAATGCAGTGGGCTCCGAGCCACATCAGCCGAGATCGTCATTCATGGATATATTTTAAAACGTTTGCATACAGTACGTAACGTGTGAATATGTGATACTTATTGCTCTGAAGCATACGCACAATATGATGAATGTTAAATCCTCATGATTCATTTGAATGATGGCTAACGGTTCCTCAGCCCATAACAGAGCCTTGACTGTGATTCACACAAATCTGCAGAAAAACGTCAGAGTTTCACACCGGCTGTTGCTCTGATATTCTGATGATGATGTTCTATGAATGAAATTCTCGACTCATTCAAAAAGATTTTCTTCTTAAGTACTTTTCTTTTTTAATTGACATTTTATATAAAATATCTAATGTATTAGCTGCAACACGTCCTGCACGTCGTAACACGTCGTTTTTTTGTCTATATCCATGATAAGATAATCATTCCATCATGAGCTTAGCTTATTGGTAATTGTTAAATAATAATGTGTAATTGTAATTGTCATTGCGTCAAAAATAATTTGTTTAATTGCATTAATTTTATTAAATGTGATCACTATGCATCACATCTGTAGTGTGTGGTTTTGTGCGTGGACGATTAGGGACAAATTTGAAATGAATAATCGATAAATATCTGTGTGATTTTTACAGTTGTATGCAAAAGTTTAGGCACTTCTTGCTACTGTAAATATAGCTTCTATTCAAGTGAAAAGAAATAAACACAACCTCAGCAGCAGATTATTATTTTTTAAATAAATGAATAACTGTTATTTGTAGTAATGTTGTTTGGCCACCCCAGTGGTAATCAGTACTACGCAGTAACACCTCATTTGGCGGATATCACAGCTTGCAAACCGTTTCTATAACCAGCCAGGACTCTAATACTATTCTCGTTTCATTCATTTTCACCCCCTTGTGCTTCTGAACGCTCCACAAGTTCAGAGATATCTCGCGAGCACAATGGGAAAAAAATCAAGGCGTATTCAAATTCAATCAATGGGGTGCACAAACTTTTTCCACGCAACTGTATGGAGCAAATTCAAATTTAAACGTTTACAGTTCTGTGTGTCGCCGTCGTGCATGCTTACAAATAAATGTGTAAATTTTAATTTGTGTTAATTTGTGTTTTAATCTGCTACAGATGTAGATTAGGTTGAAAAATGCTGAAATCTTCATTTCAGCTAATGCAAATACATGTCTACTTGTAGTCTAGATAAGACTTTATTAATATGGAACGCCTCAACCATCACACCGATGATCTCACATACAGAGGTATTAGCATTGATTTGGCCTCCTGGTCATGTCAATGTCCTGCTAATAGATGGAAATAATCAAGGATTATCTGATGAAGGAGCTGGAAAGACACATAGACACTTTCACACCCATGCCTTAAGGGTGTGTTAGATCTAACCTTTCTCCCCCCGTCAAACCTGCCCTGCTTTTGATTGCTTAACGCCGTTGTGTCGAGTCTCCTCCAATCTCCTGGCAGATTAGCCTTCGGAGAGCCAGCGTGCCTTCCAACTCGTGCACTTTCTTGGGGTTGCCTTGGTAACCCTTCTAAATGTTCTCGCAGTGCTCTTTTTGGCGTTCTGCCAATGCAGTACACATGAATATTCTCCATAGACAAGAATGTTCTCGCATATGGACGTCTTATGTTTCCCCGAACATGGAGCTGGGGGATTTTGGAGCATGCCCATGATAACAGTTGAGAGGATTTAGGAGATTAATGGTTGCCAGATTGCGCAAAAAAATCTTCTAATGATTTCTTTGAAATGATTTTTAAAGGATCAGGGATTTTTTTTAATTGGCTTTACCCTTTCCTATAGATACATACTGTTCCAACTTCACGTTCCTGCAGAGTAACAAACCAAAAATAAAAATCCCTTGGGATGCCAGATTTAAGCTTCTTTCGTCTGAGCGTGTCCAGTGTCCTGTAGTGTGTGTATATGTTGTTTTCAGTAAACATCTGGACATGTTCAAGCTTGATATAACAGTGCTGGAATTACATAATGGTTCTAAATAGGACAATCCACCACAATAATAATAAAGCCTGTGTGATTAGACTCATCGCGCGCTGAGGCTGGACCTGCGAGGCACCCAACAATAGCTTCCATTGATCTGACCTTTTCCAGCCTCCCGGCACAAACCATTCCGCAATTACTGAAAATGAGATATGACACATCCGGTCAGCGCAGCCAGATGCCCCCGGAGACATTTGCCACCTACAAAACAAAGTGGACCGGCATATGAGGACAATCCAGTAATGGAATAGTAGGTGCGATGAGTAATTAACACATCCGAGAGCAGTAAAGATGCAATAAAGCATAACGGGAGTAGAGGCGAGGATAACAACGAGTGTGCGTAATTAGTGTCACTCCGACAGTGTGAGCGCTGAACTGAACTGAAATACACACCAGTGCTCAGTTACCAGTGCTGAGAAAGAAAAGATTTTTTTTTAAATTCCGATTCCTACTAAATAATAAACCTTCATTTAAACCCTTTGTCCTTTTTTTACCCACTCACAACAAAAATTTGCAACAAATAATTTAATTGCCCAGGCGGCACTGTGGCTTAGTGGTTAGCACTGTCACCGTGTACTAGGGCTGCACGATATATCGAAAAAATATTGTTATCGCGATAATGGCATACGCGATAACCATATCGCAAAGAGTTGCGATAAATAATGTATGTGCCAAGCATTTGTG
>JAQQZS010000003.1:4474481-4486548 GCA_030068045.1 Platyallabes tihoni
ATTCTAGTTTTATATATATATATATATATATATATATATATATTAGCTAATCTTAAATTTTTTTGATGAACAAAAAAAAAGCTGCCGTTTTGTCATATTATTATGTATTAACTTACTCCATGCTCCAATGGGAAAATGTAGAATGCATGAAGGTTGGCAGGTCTAGTAATATAATATAATAAACATATGTCACTACATGTTGTTGTGGTGTGATGTTGTGTATAAATGAATAAATCTCTATTATTATAATGTACAAGCCTAGTTACAGCTTTATCCTGGTGAACCCGAAGAACTCAGGCCACTTAGCTTAGCTTGTTCTCTCACTTTACATTTCAATACTAAACTTCTGGGACATGCTTCAGGCAGGTCTGCCTCTGAACAACATTCAACCTCTGCAAATAATCCCAAATGCAGCTGCGCGGCTTGTTTTCCACCTTTCTAAGCTTTTTCACACCATCTCATTGATACTGTACGCCCCCTCTCCTGGCTTCCTGTACCTACTCAGATAAAAAAAAATTAAAACACTAATGCTTGCTTTCAAAGCCAAAACCAGACCTGTATACACATATACTGTACATTTAGTCATTTATCATACCCTAGTAGATAAAACTCTCTGACTGATTTTCTAGTACTATTCAACTGGTCCCGCCATCTCTTAGGATACAGGAAGGGCATGCATCAAGGATCTTCTCTGATCTGGCACCAAGGTGGTGGACTAAAGTTCCTCAAGATGAGTCGCAGGAAATAGTACCAGGATGTACCAGGATGTATAGACTTCAGAGTAAGTCATTCTGAAAATACTGTAGGCGTCTACAAAATGCTGTAAATGTCATTGTAAATATCAATGAGATGGGAAAACACACTGAACAGACACGACACATAAATACATACCGTACATTAACATTTTAGGGTAATTTGGGTGATTAGTTGAGGGACTATGAATTGTGAATTAGGGTGTATTGTATTGACGAAAGTATTGACATGGACAATGTATTGTTGAACCCTGAGGCAAAGTTGATTCAGAGAGTAAATAGTTTATTCCCAAATAGTATGAATGAAGAGTTAATTCCCCCCCCTCCCCTTTTTCTTAAAATTGAGCTAATTCTGTTAACAGTAAAAAAAAAAGGAGATTTCAATATCCCTAGCTATTTGTCTCAGAACATCTGGCCTCTTGAAAGATCAAACATTTGTTCAGAATGTTCATTTCTAGACTTAAAGATTATTTAATCTTCACCCAAGTGCGGATCATGACGCCTGCATGCTACTGTATCTCATCTCATACCGCTTAATCCTGTATACAGGGTCGAAGGGGCCTGGAGCCTATTCCAGGAGACTTGGGGCACAAGGAGGGGTACACCCAGTGCAGGGTGCCAGTCCATCACAGCACACTCACACACTCATGTATATATAGGGCAACCAAAATTTTATATTTCACACACACGCTCACCCACTCATTTTCTATACCACTTTATCCTGTATTCAGGGTCGTGGGGACCTGGAGCCTATCCCAGAAGACTTAGAGCACAAGGTAGGGTACACACAGGCACGCAGGGTGCCAATCCATCACAGGGCACACACACACACCAGGGGACTTTTGGGACCTAACCTACATGTCTTTGGACTGTGGGAGGAAACCCACCAAGCACTGGGAGAACATGTAAACTCCATGCACGCAGAGACGGGAATCGAACCTGGCTAGGAATCGAACCCTGGAGGTGCAAGGCGACACTGCTAACCACTACACCACCACACGTTTTATATATATATATATATATATATCATTACACATGTGTGTGTGAAATATCAAATTATATATACTGTTTATATATTTATATATTTATATTTATTTATTTACATATACATTTATTAAATAAATAAATGTATTCATATATTCATGTGTGAAATATTAAATTTTTGGAGGCCCTATAGCTTACAATACTAAAAAGATTCCACAATGATTCCTCTTGTAAATCGTCTTATTATCTTATGTGTCATTTCTATAAAAAAAAAAATAATTAAAAAAATTTTATTAAAAAATGTGATAGTTGAATAAAAGTAACTTTAAATAAGAATTTGCCAGGAATATGATTAATTTAGGGCTTAACTGTAAATAATCTGTAGTCTTTTAGTATTTTATATATTATATATATAGGGTTACCTAGGGTTACCTAACCCTAGGTGTGTGTGTGTGTCCACACACCTAGGAACATACACTTATCTGACTCTCTTGATTGGTCAAACTCCCAATATTTTGTGTGCTCACACCTTCAGGCTTTACACTAATCCAGTATAAGTGTTAAAAATAAATAAATAAATAAATAAATAAATAAAGGATGTAAAAAAAAAAAAGGTTAAAAGAACTGCGCATGCGCGGCGCGGGTAGGTGTGCATTAACCACGAAAGGAAACTTACTCTGGTTTGTTTTCTTTCTGTTTGTCACAGGAGAAACTACAGTACTCTGGACTGAACCCTCAGTAGGAGACATGGACACTACAGAGGAGCTGGAGATTTGTAGCCACTGGTGAGTATGAAGATAAATATCATGTTCATGTTTATGTTTATTTTGATGCCTATAATGTAGAATTATAGACTATTATATTTATATTGTTGAAGGCGGCGGCTTTCTGAAGGCTGGCTTTGATCTCTAAGTTTAAAGGAGAAATATGTTGCAACATGTTAACCACTTGTTTACTGAACCTGTGTACATTAAGAAGTTACAATGTAACACGTTAATATACAATGTAACACATTAAAGCAGAATCACTTGGAGTGAAATGAAAGTGAAAGTGTTGAGTGAGAGAAGTTCCCTTATAAAACACAATGTAAGTTAATTTACTGAAACAAAATAATAGGATAATAATTAAAATGCTAAAACTGTTTAGTTAACTTTACAGAACTGTCAAATAAAATGTGAAGAATTAAAGCATTTGTTAAAGTGAATATAAACAACTTCCAGAATAGATTCAGTTCATACTAGGATTCATGACATTTAAAATTAAATTTAAAATGATGAAAATGACAGCAAATTGAATTAAATTACACATTCATTCATTCATTCATTCATCTACTCATATATAGGATGTGTTTGACATTTGTGACTGTAAAATCATACTATTATACCTTATATCTTACTTTATAGTTTTATACTATCACTTTATATATTATTGTATATAAAGTTGTCTATAAGAACAACTATGGAATTAATATCTCCTTAGTCTACTGTGTTCTTAAAAAATATTTCTAAAACAATTCAGTTACCCAAAGATATCTGAAATCATCACTAACATGATATAACAATATACACGTTATACCTACACATAATCTACAGCAAATATATTTGTCATTAGTGTTCTTTTGAATTAGGAATAACAACACGTTTCTACTATTTAAATATGTAAATGAAGGAGGATTAAGGAAATTGTATTGTTGCAGCGCCACCTGGTGGCTGGGTCTAAATACAAGTAAAAACAAACGAACAACAAATAGGCATCTGATGATCTAATCTTGGCTTGTTATACAAGTGGACTTTTGTGTTTCTAGGAAGAACAAAAAACTGCAGTCATCAAAGATTTTTTACGATTAAAACAATTCATTAAAGACTTAAAAAGTGCTGAGTTTCAGTACGTCTGTAGAGAATCGTGCGATGTTGCTTTTATTTTATTTTTAACAAAACGTTTATTGGTAGTTGCATTCAGTTTGCGTGAAAATTGGCCATTGATTATGTTCTATTAGAAATAAAACTCCACTTATTGCTTTTTTTTTCTACTGAAGATATAAAGCAACGTTAAAGCAACGCAACAAAGCGTTTGCTTTTCTGTGTGTACCGTTTTCTTCATGTGACTAATAAAAAAGCAATAGTATTCCTAAATATTGTGTTTTACTTTTTTATTTTTTAAATTGGTGGAATTCTTCATAAATTAGCAGTATTATATAGTCAATATCAAATAAACATCAGGAACTCCTTCAGTTTGTCATTTTTCATCTTTGGTATACATACTTAGCTTTAAGCTTAAAAAAAGGATTTGCAGAAAAAGACTTATTTTTGCTTAACTCCACTCCACAGCAATAAAGAGGTGGTGAAGACGAACCTTCCCATGCATGAAGCTCACTGCCAGCGTTTCCTGTGTCTCTGCCCTAAGTGTGATGAACAGGTGCCTAAGGATCAGCTCGAGGAACATCAAACGGAGCAGCACACAGAGGTCACTGACATGTTACTCTGCAAATTTTTGCATGCTGCTATTTTTTTCTCTGCTAAATCTTGTATGATTTGTAAAATATCTTGTACAGATCAAATGTAAGAAGTGCAGTATGAAGATGGAAAAATGCAAGCTACTAGATCATGAAGTAAATATTTCATCTAACATTCATACACTTGTTCCGATCACTAAAGAAGGAAAGAATATTCCAAAAGTGTTTCTGTCTGTCTGTGTGCCACCTTCAGGCAAACGAATGCACAGAGAGGCTTCAGAGTTGCAAGTATTGTCAGCTGGATCTCCCTTTCAGCAACATGAAAGAGCACACGGTGACCTGTGGAAGTCGGACAGAACGCTGCCCGGACTGTAAGCAGTACGTTATCCTGAAAGACCAACTCCACCATGCTCAGACCTGCACCTCTGTGGACTTCAGCTTTAAAGGTGAGTCTGCCTGATCTTATTGGATTTTTTAATGGGTCATAGTCAAAACATGTGTCTGATAAATGGAAGAGACAATCTCATAGGCTGAGATGAAGGTCTGTTTTTATTCAATACCTTAATTTTTTTAAATAGTCATGTTTAGAAATCAGAAATGTTTTTGTACTAGCTGAAGTCCTAAAATAAAAAACTTTGTACTTAAAAACAAAAAAGAAAGAAACAGGTTGCTTAAACCTTTTGAACAATACTGTATGCAAAAATGAGTAAAAAAAAAAAAAAGAATTAGAGAGAGAAAGAGAGTGAGAGAATATAATAATTAATTTGAATAAATTAAAAAAGCTATTAATTTTTCTGGAGATCTGTAAAAGGAAAATATGTTGGATTTTGCAAATGAAGGCAACTGTCTTCTTTAATAAACAGAAAAAAAAAATTGGAATTGTCATAAATAATTTAAAAAGTTCTCCAATTTATGTGTACAGTACTAAACTCTTTGATTAAAATTTTCACTGTCTTTATTTGTTTCAAAACAAACAAAGTTATTAACATGTATAAATGTATTATTCAAAATCTTACTTTACTTAAAATGAAATTGTTTACCCAAATCATTTGTTTTCTTTTTGACAGTAAGAAGTTTGGTTTAAATTTAGGGAGACCTTTCTGGCTGAAGATCTTAATGAAGTGAATAGAGAGAATTATTATTATTATTATTAGCAGTAGTAATAGTAGAAAAAGTGGAAAATAGTCCAAATTAAGTCCTTCTGTGAACAGGGGGGTACAAATATTTGTTTTGTAGTGGATTAAAAATACAAAATAAAAATGTGGTTGCAGCATCATGTCTGCTTTTGAGATACAGTTGATACAATTACAGCAACTAATTTGATGTTAAAAAACGTGAACCCTTAAAATTTCAAATGTCACATATTTTACTTAACAATGTAACACGGATCTCAGAGCTTCCCAAAAGTGTGTGTTAATATTTCTCAGATAATGCATTTTTTTATACCTCTGTGTAAATGAGCTACTATTGAGCCACGCCTTTCCATATAACAGCAGAGTTAAACAATAAGCTGGGGAAGAGTTTGGCTTATATAAAGTCACAAGAGTGGGGTGGATCTAATCGGTTTGTCTAAATCCAAGCCCATACAAAAGGAAAAAAGAAAAGACATATATATATATATATATTTTATACCCTATTTCTGTAGGTATTGCTGATCAAAATGGTTTATAGGTTGAAGGTTTTTATAGTGACAGTTGACTAGCAAACATATACTGTGTATATAATGTTCTGTTTTATAGAAATGCTTTTAAGTATTATGATTTGATATTTTGGTTGAATCGCCCACCTTTAATAGCTCCTTTTTTTGTCAATTTTAGCTAAATCCGTTAATGGAAATGTAAAGCCTTTGCCAGCAAACACTCTGCAGGAGGATGAGGTACAGTTCCCTCTACAAATAATGTTTCATTACTGGAAATCTATTTAAATTTCAATTACTAAAAGCACCGCTCCATTTATACACACAGCCTGAAGAGATTGTGGAAGGCAGTGTTAGCCAGGCCACCCAGTCTGAGCCTGAAGACACGACCCTGTTGTCCCTGTCAGCTCTGCAGAAGAAGAAGCAGAAGGAGAAAATGGGTTGGAAAGATGATGATCAGATAAACACCTGTCCACACTGTCACCTCACTCTGCCATTAAACACACTGAAGTGGCACGAGGTAAGTACGAACCACACGTCACGGCATCATAGCTAATGTAGACCATATTGCCGTAGAGAATCACTGGATAAGTGATTTGTGTTTAAAGTAGAGGTCTGTCATCATTTAAGGGCAAATGCAGGCTCGCTGAAGGTCTGAAAAGGATGAGAGAGGCGATGGGTGCAGGTGGGGACCAGTGAGGAATAAATCAGTAAGTGGAACGTGTTCACTTGCCTGTCCGTGCTACACATAGTATTGGCTGATGTAGATAATTGACTTTTTCCCTAAATCATCCTCATCAATTAATGTTTTTATTTTATTTTATTTTTTTCACAGTGTGACTGGCAGGAACACAGGATGCCACAACAGAAGCGACTCATTTTAATACATTTTATTAATAAATTAATAAAAGCGTCTTTTTGGTCATTTGTAAAGATAAAATACAAAGCAACAATTTGGCAAATATGAATATTTTATTTGTTTAGTTTAGTTGTTTTTTATTGTTTTTTCAGTTTTTTACAATAGATAGATAGATAGATAGATAGTAAAAGCATATTGCAGTTGTAAACTGTAGCATTCGCACTGGCACTTACTGAAGACGTTCAGCCTTTTTAATCCGTTAAAATATTCTAACCTTCCTTGGGGCAGCACAGTGGCGTAATGTTTAGCACTGAGGCCTCGCACCTCCAGGGTCCAGGTTTGATTCCCTCCTCGAGTTTCTGTGTGTGGAGTTTACATGTTCTCCCCACGGCTTGGTGGGTTTCCTCCAGGTACTCCGGTTTCCTCCCACAGACAAAAGACATGCTGCTTAGGCTAGTTGGCATTCCCAAAGTGCCCGTACTGTGTTTGTGTGTGTGTGTGTGTGTGTGTGTGCCCTGCAACGGATTGGCATCCGGTCCAGCTTGTACCCTGCCTCATGCCATTATTCTCCTGGGATTAGGCTCCAGACCTCCCGCCACAACCCTGTATACAGGATCAGCGGTATAGAAAATGAATGAATAAATATTTACTTGGTAAATTATATATATAATTATATATGTTACTTTTTTTAGGGATGGGAGTCACCAGGAGCCACCCGATACAATATTATCATGATATCTACTTTAGATCGCTATGATACCATAAGACGCCATGCATTATAGACAAACTGCAACATCACTGTACCACCTTAAATGCATATATAATAAATATAAATAAAATAATAATAATAGAAAATCATCACCATCCTAAATGATTTGCTTAGCATCATTTGCTAGAAGAATTGTAAAATAAAAAGTATAAATGTGTTCGTAATTTAAATTTAAACGTAAATTCTACACAATTATGAAACTAAAAATATGGAACTTTGCAGATTTGATAATATATATCAAGATTTCTCACTTCTGTTTCGTCAAGATGTGTTGATTAATTTTCTATAATAGCAGCTCTGACAGTATTGCAGCTGCAAGTCGAGGTTTATATCAATGCTTTTGTTCAAACACTTGATTGTTTCTATAGTAACAAGTCCTAGGGTTCTACATTCATTATAACCCAAATTTATGGGTTTTTGTTTGTTTGTTTGCTTTCTGTTTGTTTTTTGTTTTTGTGTTTGCTTTGAACAAAATAAAACATTATCATTGATATCATTGACATTGTGAATCCTTGTGTCAGAGCTTTGAAACAATCAACTGAGCCACTTTGTTCAGAGTTTAATGATCAAAAAAAAGAACGTTCCCATAAACAACAATTCAAGCAACGTAAATCAGACAAACAGTCACTTTTTTGTCAAACTGTGCTCGTTAATTGTAAATGATGCCGGGACTCCATCACATGAACGACAACTGGAGTGTCCTTGTGAAGGTGATATTAATCAGGATGACCTGAAACCCTTTCAGTGACATCGATAAGCATACAGCCCCGGTTGTGCTTAGGAAAATGGGTTGATCAATCAGTTTGATCAGCCTCACTAGTAGGAACAGCAGTGAAGTCAGCCTCAGCAGTAGGGCTTCAGATGTGAACCAGATGAATGAAGTATCATGGTTCTGTCACAAAAGCATACAAATGATGCCACAGCCATAGATACACTGGAGCATATCTTGAGTATATCCTCGGACTACTCCTGCAGTACGCTATACTGTAAGTGCTCTGTATGATGCTTTTTACTTTCCTGCACACATCTTCAGTTCCAACTTACCGTTTGCCAGACAAATAAAAAAAATTATACAAATATTTTAAGCTGTAATTTGTATACAGGTAGTTCTGTTCCTGTTCGTAAGTTGGATTTGTTCTTAAGTCTGACAAAGTGAGACACAAATATTCAATGTAAAGCATACATCGTATTTAGTCTATCCACTTGACTAAATCTCTGTCGCCTTTACCCATTCTGCCATCATGTGGCCAAAACTGTAACTGTGCCTAAGGAGTACTTAATCTCACAGTGTTACACTACATATCTCTGCGCCTTTAAATCGCGAGGGGAATCCTGGACGCCATTTTGTCTCAGAGCTGTTGTCCACTGTATTGGACTGTGAACTCTGTTTAGTTGAAGATTGTCCGAAATTATGATTATTCACCATCAGGACAGCTTTACAGGATATTTTCATTTCTATCATTGTGCTCCCGGACTGATTCATTGAAACCGGTGACCGACTCATTTCTTCTGCATACACACACACAACACATACAATATACCAGACTTTAGATATTTGATACATTCCTTCACTTACACACTAAAAAATATTTTATATGATTGTAAGTATTGATATCTGGTGCACTGCAGTATCTGTTTTCTGTACAATACACAAGAGCACAATTTACTTCCGTAAATTGTTCGCATCTATGAATGCAGTCTGTTCATATCTGCGGAAATTTGTAACTCGAATGTTTATAAGTCGGGGACAACCTGCACTGTAATTACAACATTCCATCAAATGTTTACTGAGACACTACAAATAAAAATCAAACTTAGAAGGCTGTCGCAAAGCTCATTGGTGTCAATGGTGAGTGTGCGATGCTAAGGCAGTTAGTTTGCCTTGCTAATCTGCTAATGCACTAGACAGTGCAATGACTGTAGCACACTCTAAAGCAAGTCAAGTTGTGTCTCTTGACAAGTGACGTGTCTCATTGGACTGATATTTTGTAAATAAATGCTATAGATGTGCACATGTGCCCTACAAAATCTAAAAAGATATAAAGCCTAGAAAATAGAAATTAATAAAACAAAGGTGTTCTATTTGTGCAGTTTTTTTATGCATCCTGCAGAACCACCCTGCAGTTCTTCTGAGGACTGGTGCACCTGCTTCCCTGTTGCATGGAGAAACCGGCAACTTCCTTTTTTTTTTTTTTTTTGTCTGAAAAGTTGCTTATATTGTATAATGTGGTTCATTTACTGGCATACAAGTATTTTTCTATGACATTTCATTTTTTTTGTTGGAATACTAATCTTGGAAATTAGAATTTTTTTTTTATGAATTCAAGAAACTCCTAAAATAATAATAATTATAATAATAATAATAATACATCTATAGGAAAGTTTGCACTAAAACACACAGGGTGCCTAAGACCTTTGCATTTTGCACAGTACTGTAGATCTCTGCATGTATTCAATTTAATTTAATTTTATTTGTATAGCGCTTTTAACAATTGACATTGTTGCAAAGCAGCTTTACACAATCAAAAGAATCATTTAAGTTTTTATGAAATGTGAATGAGTATGAATCAAAATCCACTTCTGCATGTAGCCAGCTCCAAATATATGATACGGTTCCAAATGTTCCAAATTACAAGACAAAGATTGATAGGTTTATATAATTGCTGATTAGGTAATCACCAGCTCTTTGCCTATCAGTGTTATGCATGTAGTATATAAATACACCTATAAGGCAGCATTGGTGGCTCAGTGGTACAATAGGATTTTTGTCTGCCATGTGGAAGGCCCGGGTTCAATTCCCACCCAATGCCCAAACCCCAGCCACTAGATGCAGTGCTGGTCCCAAGCCCAGATAAAATGGATGAGGAAGGGTGTCTGGCGTAAAACCTGTGCCAAGTGGTGTTTGGATCAGAAGGTCCGCTGTGGCGACTTCTCAACGGGAGCAGCCGAAAAACTAACAACATAAATTAGTTTACGCTTCCCTCTTTTTAAGTATTGATCCTTTAGACAAGCACATCCTGAATGCTTTTATGTAGTAGCTCATAAAATGTGATTTGAGACAAGTATAATACATAATACACTTTACTGTTCGAAGATGATATACTGTATGAATTTGCCCCTCAGGGTGTGTTATAATATACTTTCTGTTAAAATACTACTCTGAATATTAAAAGGATATTGTGTGTTGGATGTAGAGCTATTGCCACATAAATATTAGTGCTGCTATGTTACAGGTGCAGTTAGAAACCATGAGGTATGACCCCCATGAGGAGGATATGATGCTGGAGCTGGCCAGGCCATTCCCTGACTCTCCGTCATGAGATGTACTGTAGCCTTCCAGCTTATGGAGCTTGAGACAGTAATTTACAATACTGAAAAGAAAGTAACCCTGTCCAGGGTGTACCCTGCCTCGTGCCCGAAAGTCTCCTGGGATAGGCTCCAGGCCCCCGCAACCCTGATCAAGGATAAAGCGGTATAGAAGATGGATGGATGGAAAAGAAAGTATAAGTGGAGAATTTAATAATTTTTTTGCAGCCTGTTTACAGTACATTGTATCTCTCTTTAACACTCACACCAACACTTTATATTGACTATAGATTATATTCAATCGTTGTCAAGACCAGTCCAGCGTTCATCAATATATTCATCAATGATATACACTGCCCGGCCACAAAAAATGTCACACACTTGTTTAACTTTTTGCTTTAATTACAGCATGCATTTGCTGTGGCATCATTTTGAAAAAAAAAAAAATTATGCAACGTCACAATATTTATTTCCATCCACAGTTGCATTAATTTCTCTCCAAGATCTTAAACCTTCACGATCCCAAATATTCATCAATTATATTGTGCCTTCATCCCACAACCCAGACAGAATGCGAGACCTATGGTACATAGAGGCATAGTGGATGGGTCAGCCCAAATGAGTTTTTTTTGCAGGGGGATATGACAACCCCGATGAGGCTACCGGACATTGTTGACTTCAGGTGCCAAACTGGAAGTAATATGGAGCCTCCATAATAAAAATGCAAGATCAAGCATTGTGCCATGAGGGAAACGAGACTGGGAGAGGTGAGTCAGCGAAAAATGGACCAAGGGGACCAAGGTGAGGAGAACCCCTAGAACATTGTTGTCTTCAGGTGCCAAGCTGGAAGTAATATGGAGGCTTCATAATAAAAATGGACCAAGGGGACTAAGGTGAGGAGAACCCTTATGTTGAGCGGCAATGGAAGGTAGATGCGAGAACCATCAGTGTTGGTTATGTGCCAGATAGACCACCAACACCCTCTCCCAACCAAAAGTGAAAGCTATGATAGCCCTAATAGTCCTATGCTCTGATAGTCCTGATAGCTCTATCCTGTGCCTTGATAGCATTGATAGTTCTGTCTTGCATTTTGAGCCACACCCTGCACCTCATGAGCTACGCACTGCACCACCTGAGCCACTCCCTGAATTGTGCTGTGCCCTGTCTCAGCCAGATACTGCACCCTCTCCATCTACAGTGGTTCAGCAGCATCCTCTGGTACCAAGGATATGCTGCTGTTTCCACCGGCTGGGTTAGAGAGAGGTGCCTGGTGGGGGGGGGGGGGGGGGGGGGGGGGGGGGGGGGGGGG
>JAQQZS010000003.1:4486648-4497966 GCA_030068045.1 Platyallabes tihoni
GTCTGTGGAGACATCAAGCTTGCTCAGCTGTCCAGATTTGCTCTGCCACCCAGGTTCCGGACTTTGTATTCACTCGAATTTGAGGATTTCAAGTCAGAGTTACATCACAGTTTAGTGTCTGTGCCAACTCACAGTTCAATCTTCATGCCAAGTCATAGTTCCATCCCCAAGCATCCCTCAGTTTAAATGCCATGCTCCACAGCTTCGAAAACCAGACAAAAGATTTTGAGACTTTTGGGGGGTTATGTCAGGGATAAGCCCTGTCTTAACATCAGTTAGGGTTAAAGAAATTGCTGCAGCTGTACATTATTAATCATTAATTATCTACTGTATCTGGAACGTTTTACCAATGTGCCTTGTTAAATCCAGCTGGTGACTTTTTTTTTTTTTTTTTTGGCCAGGTAGTGTATTTTCAATTTTTTTTTTTTTAACAGTTTTCTGCAATCGAGTCGTTTATTCTTTCAGAAGTCGTGAATGGTGATTGACTGACGGATCTGAGTGCAGATCACTCCATCTATGTACAGCGAGTGCGCTTTGACCTGGATCTCCTCCTCCAGGAGCAGTTGGCTTCGAGTCAGCGCTCTGAGCTCCATCTCTGAATCAGCTAGACCCTCTTTCAGCCTGTGATGCACAGAAACAAAGAGTGAGAGGGTTTCAGGGTAATAATTCGCTTTGCACAAGGAATAAACACCTGGAAGGAGTCATTATAGGAAAATAATCATGGTGGCGGTGTGATATGGAGTTACCCTTAACAACATGGAGTACTCACTCATTCATCGTCTATACTTTATTCTGCATACAGGGTCATGGGGCACAGGGTACTTACGGGATGAGGTGAGGTACACCCTGGACACACACACACACTTGCATGCTCATTCCCACACTACGGGAAATTTGGGAACGCCAATTAGCTTAATCTGCATGTCTTTGGGCTGTGGGAGGAAACCGGAGTACCCGGAGGAAACCCACCAAGCACAGAATTTTTATTTGAGTCTATAGTTTTCCCATCATTTAAGTACATTATAAACACTGACACTTGAGACTCCTTTCATGAACCATAAACTTTTCAAAAATTTGTTCATTATTAGATTTAGATTTTATGTTCAGTGTCCATTATACAGGTTCTTCTGAGTGAGCTGTTGCTATAGAAACAATAACACATTATAACAACTGGGTTCATGTAGTTCTGTGATTTGATCTTATGTAAGATCAAACCTAAATCTCTCTCTCTCTCTCCCTCACCTGGAGATGTGACTCATGAGCTGTTGCATTTCAGCGAGTAGCTGTTTGTGAGCTTGATCTTTGCACAGCTCGACTCTGGGTCGCTGATCGCGCGCATGTAGCCGCGCCTGCGCCACACTGAGCGGCCCCTCCTTATTAGCAATGGCGACTTTTAACGCCTGGATGTTCTGTTCCTGATTCGCAATCTCCGCAAGCAGCTTTAAAAGACAGAACACAGAAAGCAGCACTGTTAGTTATGATTTAGGTCACAGGTTGCTTTAAGCAATCGTGTCATCATACAGTTCTCAACATGCACTCACTGTTCACTTTATAAGGAACACCTGCATATTGCTATACAGATTATTATAGTATTAGATATCTATCAGAATATAGGAACTTATAGTGTTTTAAGACACCCAGGTGCTCTTTAACTGTCACCTCATCGGCCAAGATCACTTGTAGGCCAAGTGATCTTTAACTTAAGTGAGCCTGCACCTGTGATAGTATCAGATTCCCATATTCCTTCCTAACAGGAGTGAAATCCAGTTGCTGTTGTAGCCTGTCCACCTCATGGTTCACGTTCAAGTATTGTGCACACTGAGATGCTCTTCTGCTCACCACAGGTGTAGTGATTATTTGAGTTACTATATCCTATCTGACCATGTTTCCAACCACAGTGGCTCCATCCCCCAGTGTTTTTTGTTTATCGCACCACTCTGCGTAAATGCTAGAAATTGTTGTGTATGAAAATCCCAAGACATCAACAGTTTTTTAAAATACTCAGTCCTGTGCATCTCGTACTACACTGCTTGGCCCAAAAAAAAATGGCCATTTCAGACTGGTCAAATTATTGGGCAGCATCAAACAACTAAGGAGAATTGAAATGACTGAACACATTATCAAAACCTGGAGGAATAGTACTGACCCATTAACTTTGTGGAAGAAATATGGCCAGACAAAAATGAATTGAGATTGCTTAAGCACTTGGTGAAGTTATACAAGCATTTCCATTCACACAAGATGTCATGTGAACTCCGAATTGGGACTAAACAGCTGTGTGACCATAAGAAAACCACATGTTCATGAGACTTATCAACTAAAGAGCTGTAATCAAAGCTAAAGGCGAATGAATGAAGTCTTAGACCGAATATAATTCTCTCACTCATCGTCTATACCACTTTATCCTATATACGAGGCCAGGGGTCTTGGAGTCTATCCTAGGAGACTTACTGTAGGGCATAAGGCAGGGTATACCCTGAACGGAGTGCCAATCCATCGCAGGTCACACACACGCACACTACAAGCAATTTGGGAAGACCAATTACCCTAATCTGCATGTCTTTGTACTGTGGGATCTAGAGAAGTACTGGAGGAAACCTACAAACCACGGGGAGAACCCACAAAGCACACAGTCCCGAGGCGGGAATCGAACCCGGACCCTGAAGGTGAAAGGCCACAGTGCTAACCACTAAGCCACTGTACCGCCCACAGAGATAATGCTATTCCTACTTTTTTTTATTTACTTTTTTGTTGTTGTTGCAGTGTGCTGCTGCTTCATGACTTGCTGATTAGATTACTGTACAAATGTAAAGGTCCTCCATAGGTGTTCCTAATAAAGTGGCCGGTGAGTGTAGCTACCTATTGAGTGTAATTAACATCTAGGTACTTTAAACTGGTTTGCCATAGTTTACTTCCCCAAAGCACAAGGAAAAATAATAATCAGAAGAACAAATCGATTCACGATAATGACACCAAAATTCCTGTAACACCTTGCTCAGCTGATCTTCCAGCTCCGCTTTATAACTCCTGGTCTCTTGGATGCGGAGCGTCAGGGCTGATCCGGTGGCCTCGTGCTGCTTCCGAACGTCCGCCGCCGTCTGCACCAGCAGATTCTCCACCAGCGCCCGCAGAGACACCGAGTTGTTCCTCTCCTTCTCCGCTTTGTTGATGTTCACGTCGGAGAACGTCTCCCATTCCTGAGGAGTCACGGCGAGTCTGCACGGATAAATTAATTCCTGACATCCCAACCAGGACGACTGAATGTAGGGAATATAAATTCTTTATACATCTTTACCCTAAATTGCCATGCTGTTTCGCTCCATCCTGCCCCTCGATGCTCAATGCGGAGCTACTGAGCAGGGAGCAGAAATCGTCGATGCGTTCGGCTTGAAATTTATCCCGCAGGTCTTTCTCCAGGTAGTACTTAGCCGAGCGATTGAGTCTGGAATGAGACACAGTGAGCAACCCGTTTTTCCTCATTTTTGAGGCCTAGAAATGCTCGCTTCCTCTCACCTGATCTGCTCGATGATCTGCTCCAGAGTGCGCTGAAGGAGTGCCGTCACTCCCTCGATCACGTCCTTCTCCTTCAAGAGCTCCCTGTCCACATCGTCATGGACCAGGTCCGTCTCCACCCGCTTCTCCCTGTAAGGAACGCTCACATATCAGATCATTCTCATCTTCAAATGTGATTTGAGAAAGGCGTGTCTCTCACCGCTCGTGAAGACAATCAACAGCAGCCTGAAGCGGCTCGGCGCAACTCGCCAGAGCTCGCTCTACTCGCTCCTTTATTGTCACGAGCAGCTCAATCTCCTGAACCATCTCGTGCAGTTTCTGCTCCAGCTCCTGCTTCCAGAACTTGACATCTTTGAGTCTCTGATCTGGGAGTAACACACAGACACTAGACATTAGATATCAACCTGAATCGTCCAGCAGCTCTAAGGAAGATTGCTTTCACGGTTTCACAGATACCCAGGCTGTAGTTAGTGTCCTGCTCCATGCGTCTCACGGACTTCTCGGTCTCATCGATCAGTCTCTTACACTCTGCCGTGAGTCTCTCAGAGCGTGACCGCTCGGCCTCTGCACTCCTCAAGTACACTTGTTTGACATGTTTCCACTCAGAGGGCAGAAACTTAGGAGGTCCTTTCAAAACCTGCGACATTTTACTGTAAAAGGAATGAGAATGGGTAGAAAGTTCAGTAATAAAAATAATAATAATAATAATACAGGGGGTGTTCAAGTCAAACAGGGACTTTTGCACATTTATGAGTGTAAAAACTCCCTTTATTTCTCTATATAATCCCCTGCTACACTAATGCACTTATGCCAGTGTTTCTTTAGTGCTTGGACACCAGCAAGGTAGAAAGTTTTCTTCACACCTGAATAGCTGGCCCCCCAGGAACTCCTTAAACTCCCACAAATATGTGGAAATGTTGATTTTTCAACGATCAGGCATTGCACTCAAAGCCACCTCAGACAGGATCTTCATTCATGGATGTACTGCCTTCTTTAAAACGTTTGCACCGTTCAAAAGTTTTACTGAAGCTACGAGTCTCATCTCTGTACTGCGCTTTAAATTTCTCAAGAAATTTCATCACAAGTCCCGGTTTCACTTGAACACCCGTTCTTATTTTTTTCTTTCTTTCTTTTTATAATAAATTCTCCACGTAAAATTAAATAACCACATAATCTACATATTTTAATGATGTGTCTGTTTTTAATGATGTGTTTGCTTGCCTGTTTGTTTGTTTGTTTTGTGTTTGAGAAAACATGTTTAAACCATGTATTTAACATATTAACCACAGGTTGCCACGGTGACTGGGAATATTAGTCTGATTATGTGGCTATTTCATAACCATTATCGTAATATGATAAATGATCTCTTTATGGTTTAAATGACAATTAATACAGGATTAAAAACAAACAGTACAATTAGTAGTTTTTATTTATTAGAGGTTCATTTTAATTCAAGGTGTGTTGCATTATTTAATATTAAATTCTGAAAAATGTCATACCTGGGTAGTGTATCAATCTCTAATTAAAACTTTCACCCTGGACTGATTATAGTGATCAGAATGAGGTCTACTGAGAAAGTAGACAGTGACAATGTTATTAGTGTGATCGATAATTATTACAAATTTTTTTTTTTTACAACAATCCATTTATTTCAAGATCTCAGATGCAAGATTAAAATTAATTCAGTATTACTATTATTATTATTATTTAAAATGAATTCCTGCTTTAAATGCAATGTAACAATGAAAGTTTTATTTATTATTTAGGTAATATTTAGAATTATAATATTCAGTAAGTATTATTATATTTAGTTATACATTCAGTATAATATTTAGTATTATTAAGATGATATTTAATTCTGGATTTAGTTTTACATGATTACTTACATGCAGCCTTGATTATTTTTAACTGTAACAAATGTGGTTAATGTTTCAAACCACATTACAGTCTAAAGTCTGGTTCCTGCTTGTGTTTAATAATAAATTAAAGTTTTAAACTGTAAGCTAATATCTAAAAATCCTAAACTAATCCTTCCTGATTTAGGGAATTACTTCATGAAGAAGTAAACCTTTAGTAATATCTTACAATAAATATTTATTTTCTTAGCATGACAAACTACACAGGAATAACATTCTATATTACATATTTTAGAATTAAACTTACCCAATCAGAAGATTAAAGTGTGTAAAGGTCATTAAATTATGTAAACGTGCAGCCGCTTAATCCGGCTTTTAACTTTCCACCCACCAAACAAACGGTTGCCATAGCAGCATCACTGTCGGCTTCAGATGAGGCCGGATCAACCAACTGGTTGCTATGGAAACCAGTGTCAATCACAAAATGGGGCAGAGCTATGATAAACAACCCTCCATCTACAGTGTTTTTATTGTTATTTTGAGCAAATTAAAAAGCAATATATTACTATAGAACTAGAAAATAAACTGTGCCATAAATAATAAAAATAACAATCATAAAATTATTTACAGTATACGCATCAGACACACCGTATTTTGGCTCTGCATTTATAAAGATGACGAAATGTGAGTTAGATATGACATTTTGTGTGGTATAAATTATAAATACACAGGTGTCAACTCATCAGTGTACTTAGATAACCCTAGGACCCTAATATTATGCACGAACAAAACATCTGTATAAATGTTTACAGATCTGGGATGAGAAAAAAAAATCCTAATAAAGACAGAAATAAAAGCAATACAAGTCTCATTCGATAAGAGTACACACTACACATTTTGTGTCGAAGGAATCAGTGCAAAATTGTAGTTTTCTACATTACACGCTTCTTTTGTAACAGATTTAACGATATAAACGTAATAAACATAATAACAATGATGCCTGTGATTACAGTAGATGAATAAAATGGAGCTGGGAAAAAAATACCTATTATATTTACTATAAAGCTATAAAGAATAAAAGTACCACTCACAACATTCTAAATTAATTAATAAGGCTTATAGTTAAGTTATAGTTATTAATAATAATAATAATAATAATAATAATTTTAAAAAGTGGAAAATTAAATGACAGAAAAGACATTTTGAGAAAACTTTAGGACCAATTTAAAAGAAAAACCATTAAAAAATTTTATGTACAAATAAAATTGCACTTGTTTGAGAGTTTTTTTTCTTTTCTTTTGTGTGTTTGTGTGAGTGAAGCAGAAAGTGT
Organism: Platyallabes tihoni; assembly: GCA_030068045.1. Classification (NCBI taxonomy): domain Eukaryota; kingdom Metazoa; phylum Chordata; class Actinopteri; order Siluriformes; family Clariidae; genus Platyallabes; species Platyallabes tihoni. Next base: position 4,493,348 of record JAQQZS010000003.1, read on the forward strand.
ATTCGACTCTGATCGTCTCCCCAAAATGGCTCCTTATTCATCTTGTCCTAACTGGCCAAGGCCCGGTCGAGTCTGTTTACATTCTCAAATAAGAAGCCTTCTTCGATCGCTGCTTGTGACTCGAGAACCTGAGAGACGAAAATGAGAAATGTGACCTGGTACTGTTTATAATCAGTCAACGGCTTTATTTAACGACTATAAACATTAGGTTGCTCATGTTTCTCATTAGTGCTCATGTACTCACTTTAAAAGGCTCACTGATACCCACAATGCACTGCAGGTTGCTACTGTAGTAACACAGTACACATTCCCCACCTAGAACTGGGATCTCCTCCTTACTCACATAAACCTTTAAACAACAAACAAGTGTTGAATTCTGTTCAAATTTGTTAAACATTTTATACATTCATTAGAAATTCACATTCTTAGCAAAAGTAATGATTGGATGTGGCAGGTTTACAGTGTTACCTGGATGAGTTGATTATTAAAGGCTACCTGGTCATCTTTTACCCAGGTATAGGTGATGTAGTCAGAGATGCTCTGGAATCCAACCTGAGGATGAAGAGAGAGAGAGAGAGAGAGAGAGAGAGAGAGAAACTGAATAAGTCGTTTTCTTACAAAAAAAACATGAACAATTAATTTAGTAGTAAAAAGTAATTTAAAAATTCACAAATTCAGATGCAGATTTTTAATAGAGGTGACACAGATCTGATATCCAGCATTATTTAAAAAAAAAAAGGATCTAATGTTGTTGATATCAGCGAAGCGTTCCTGTAACAAATTCCAGAAGACTGAAATTGATTTTGGAAAAAGAAATTATTATTATCTTTTTTTTTTTTTTTTACATATAAAAGAGAATTTTTAATAGAAAGAGACTTTCTATTAATTGGATTATATTATTTATTGCGGTAATACTTAATACCATACTGTCATATTTACAATGTATTAACTTTTTTTTGTTGTTGTTGACCTGTGTAGATTTTTAGTAAATAAATAAATAAACACATTTTAAAGCTTAAGCTTGATAAGGTTTCCGGATCAGCATCAAAAAAAGGTGCTATGAACAAGATCTTTACATTCTGCACATTTCAGTATCTAAGTTCTATGTCCATGTTTAATCCAATTTTCCGGACTAAGGTTTTAGTGAGAGAGTCAAAAAACATTACGCTGCAGAAAAAGTGTGCCGAAGAGAGTGAGTGGAAGAGAGAGAGACTCGTCCAAACATGAGGTGTCCAATGAAGATACAGATCCTGACCTTATAAAGGCCAATCCAGTCCCAGGCGCTGGATGCAAACTGCTCGAGCGGGCTGTAGGTCACCACAGCGTCCAGGTCGGCGCTCCATTCACCCTCAGCACACACGTGCACCAGCGGCGTCTTGTACATCTTCCTCAGCTGGAAAATAAACATTAAACACAATCAATCATTTACTGTTTATTTTGCATTCACATATAATCACATTTATTGGTATGGTAGTTTTCTTTTTTAATGATAGACAAGCTGAGAAGTAATTTTGATAATTGCCAGTCAGTTGCCTGAAACCATCCCTTGTTTCCCTTTTGCACAAAAATAAATATGTATTGCACACATGTAAAATCATCTTCTTTATTCATTTAAATAGACAAAAATAAAGTAATACCCTTTAAAATATATATATATAAAAAAAACTAAATTTGGTTTTTCCCAGTAGAGAAAAACTACTCCTTACTGAATTTCATAATACAGGTAGTCCCCGGCTTACAAATATTCAAGTTACGAATTTCCGCAGATACGAACAGCCCGCGGTTCTACAAACATTTGTAGATGCAAACAAATCATGGAAGTAGCTCACGTGTATTGTACAAAAAATAGACACTGCGGTTTCAATGAATCAGTCTGGGAACACGATGGTCGAAAATATGTCTTATAAAGCTGTCCTGATGGTGAGTAATCAAATTTTAGAAAATCCTCAACAAAACAAAGTTCACAGTCCAATACAGTGGAAAACAGCTCCAAGACAAAATGGCGTCTGGGATTCCCCTCGCGATTTAAAGGCACAGAGACGACACTGTTACATTTCACGAGTGACATTCATTTCCTTAGGCATGGTTAAGTTTTTTGGTCACACGATGGCAGTGTGGGGAAAAGGGACTGAAATTTAATATAAGAGTATTAAACGTATAAGAGTCACTTTGTCAGACTTAAGAACAAAGCCGACTTACAAACATGCTCCCGGAACAGAACGTGTTAATAAGTCGGGGACTACCTGTACAAAGGTTTTATCTGCGTATGGATGTAGAAAGCTTAACACAAATGTGAAATATATATTTTTTCTTATAATAAACTAAGATCCAATTAAACCATGTTTGAGTTCAAAACATCCCAACCTCCATGTGTGCTTTTGGCAGGGTTCCCCAAGGGTGCCGATACTTTAAACCTCTCTCGAGATTATTATATAGAAAAATACAGTGCAATAGGAAAGCCAAGCTGAGCCCAAGCTGAGCATCACCTCCAGCCTGAAGATGCCCGTGACAGGTTTATGGTCACTGATGCTGTACTCCATGTGACTGGTGTAAGTCTCCTGAACTAGTTTGAGAGGAAATTCCTCTAGCAGCTCCTCCTCCTTCTGCTCTTCATCATCATCATCATCATCGTGTTCTTTAGCTGCATTCTTAGGTGGGGGTTTGGTGTTCATGCGCCACAGGATCCGATCGCACCACGCAGGCTTGCGCTTTTTCCCGCTGCTCAGTCACACCACGAGTATCGAGAAGAGAAAAGAGAAGAAAGGATGAACTTTTAAAGGATGACTGCTCATCTTACTGACTGCTTAACACCTAAAAAAAATAATAATTTTTGCAGGTTTTGGTGAATACGTGCATCTAGAGGTGCACCTGCTGCGATTTCCAAATAAATCTTCTCAAATTGTTTCTTTAAACCCAGGTTTCCCATTTCAAAAGGACATTCTGTATATACACTTCTATTTTACCTCTGCTGATATTTGCACTAGCTATTTCTTTCTTTCTCATTCTTCTTTCTTTCTTAACGCCATGCCAGCTTCGCAGTCTATATTCATGGTGAGAGTCAGTTTTGTTATTCAATATTAAAACTAAATAAGATGTTTAAAATAAATTCTTTCTAAGAACTTTACAACTACATTTGGTTTACTTGTTTTAAAACTTTTTTTTTTTTAAGTGTCAAACTGGCTATATCAAGCTTGTTTCTTCTTATATGCTTTAGTAAAATTAATAAAATATTATTACGTACCTGGACAATTTGTTCAATATCTACCAATGCTCTTAGGCCATACCTCAAATGCAATTTCTGAAGTGTATAATTTACCCGTGCAATATTTATTTAACAATGCTCTCGGGCCATACCACTTTCAAGTGCATTTTCTGACTTAACCATATAACTTGTACAATACCTTTTCCTTTTTCCCCTCACATGTCCAATATCTCTATATGAAATTGTGTTTAGTGGGCAACTAGGGATTTACAGTTTTTTTTTTTTTTTTGTCTAATTTATTACTCTTTTCCTTTCCGCCTGGAAAACGGACTGTATAAGCAATTTCCCTCTGGGATTAATACAGTTCTTTGAATCTTGAATCTTTTTATAGGTGCATAAATTATATTTGGTATATTATTGTTTCTATGACGACAAATATGCCACCTCTGCATAAACTTTCATGCACTTCCTTATATCTGTGCTCGGAAGGGACTGTGATTAAAATATAACTACAGCATTTTTAAACTGAAATTGTTTAAAATTCCACTGCTTGGACAGAATTTTAATGTCAGAGCCTCTATTACTCTGCACTTGGCATTATATTTACAGTGTACACAATTTACCTGTGGAAGACGTTTACATTTAAAATGTCGGTGTTTAAACAGTACAACTGTGTTATACTTTACTCTGAATGACACAACACCAAATCCTTAAGCACCCTAAAGCACCGATGTCATAACGACCAGATTCTCTCTATCTCATGGCTGTTTTCATGATACCAGTTTTAACTTTAATTATGCGGCCAATTGTGTCATTAGTGAAAAGCACTTAATTGTAACAGATTAAAGAAACACACACAGGTGACTAAGTGGACATGACTACTAAACTACTGAAATAAGGGCTGATTATTACGTGATTATCGAGGAGAGAACACAAGAAAAGAGGTGAAGTGGCATTTGTGTTTGATACAACACATCTGATATATGGAGCGATTTTCTGTATATATATATATATATATATATACATACACACACACACACACACACACACACACAGTACCGTGCAAAAGTCTCAGGCACCATATTATATTCTGTACCAATTTTGTTATACATGTTTATCATGTCTGCATAATTACAGTATGTTCAAAATCATTTAGTATTGCCATATATAACTTAAAAATAATAAATAAATAACATTACAGTAGAACATGTGCAAGACTGTAAAGAGAAAATATATATATAGTACAAGACAGACCAGTTTTCAGATGAAAACAAAAAACCTAATGTACACTCCTGGGATTTGCATAACTAGAAAGGAGCGAGTGTGACAAAGTTACCAGGAGAACTCATATTCTCCAGCAAGCTCAGTAAAACCTAACAACTATTTTACTTATAGTACTGTGCAAAAGTCTTGGGCA
>JAQQZS010000003.1:4638967-4656459 GCA_030068045.1 Platyallabes tihoni
GACGCCTTCAGCATTCCTTTACAATGTAGAAAGAAATAAAAATCAGGAACCATCATGGAGTTAGAAAGTGTTCTAAACTTTTGAACGGCAGTGTATATAAAACATCTTTTATATGGCTTTTTCTGTATACAGGGTCATGGGGACATCTTAGGAGACTTAAGCCAGGCCACAAGGCATGGCACACCCTTAACAGAGTTCCAATTCATTGGAACACACACCCATATACACACACACTCACTCACACACTCACTCACACGCTACAGGCAATTTTTTTTCTCGAAAAGGCAGTTAGCCTAATCTGCATGTCTACATTATATATACATTAAAACATTCAATTACAGTAGCTCTACATCAGTGCATCAGTGTACATGGGACCAGCCCTCACTCCCCTAAAAAGTGAGGTATAAACACATTTTACACATACTGTACCTGATGTAAGGAATATAACACACTTACCCTGATTACTGTATGATTCCTGACCTTGTTATTTTTTTGTCTTCATGGATATGAAAATGACTGATATGTATTTATACACACAGAAAAATACACTTCTTGTTGTTGTTTTTTTTCCTCTGCTCTTATCTCAGCCTCCCTGTGCAGCAGACGGAGGCCTGTTGTTTACAGAGGAGGCCCTCAGTGTTCTCGTGCCTAGCCCAAGGCTGTTGGTTTAGATCCACATCCCATTCTTCAGATACCTCTGGCATTGTATCATGCAGCCAGCTCGTGCTGTGCATCTGTTCAAGCAGGCCGGTGGGATCGTGCACACGGCGTTCACGCCGAGCCGCAGTCAAATGTGCGACCCACTCGGATCGGTTCGGCAAAGGAAGAGGAAAACGTATAAACATCAGACAGAGCATTCCGGCCAAATTTCACCTGAGATTAAAATGCCCCCCTGTGTAAACATGAAACAATTTCACTGTGGATTTTGCAGAATCAGAGGCGATTATTGTCTGTTTGGGTTTTCCTTAACATAACCAGGTGTCAGGTGTTTGGCAGCATGATGCTGCGAGAGAAAATATGTTTTTTTAAAAAATTATTTATATTATTTGAAAGGTTTCAAAGGTGTCTTAAGTAAGTTTTCGTCAAGCTTGTTCATGTTCACAAAGCTCCGCCCCCGGAATATACAGTGGCCTCTGAAGGGTCTCTATAGAATGATCGACAGAAGGTGAACATGAATTCTGCACTGAAGTCCAGTTTCTAAATGGGTTTTGCTAAGGATATGACTTAAACTATTGTTTTTTTTAAAAAAGAAGATGTTTATTATCATGTTAATGTTCTGCATATTCCCAAGAAAGGAATATTCCATTATTATTATTATTATTATTATAATGCCAAATGTATATTAGACTACATGTATATTAGACTACATGACTACATATGCCAAATGTATATTAGACTACCCCAGCTCTGAATGTATCTTTTTGTAAAAGAGAGAAAGTGAAAATATGTCACTATATGTCTTACAAAGAGACAAAATTTTCTTTTAAAGCCATAACAAATTCTTGATGCTGATTGGTCTGGGGGTGTGGCTTAATTTTCCAGGATGTCAAATGAATGCATTTCTTAGTTTGCCTGAATAACATTTTATAGACTATTGTCTAACATAATCATGATTTTGCATTTTTCCTGTATTTACTTGAAAGCCAGTTGCAAACAGAAGCACAGACAATATAGTTTTATAGGTGAACTGCTATTTTCCTCAATTACTGACATGGGTGCCTAGATTGTTATTTGGATCATTCCTAACTGTATAGATCACAATTTTAGTGTCATTTGGATGCGTGGTGGTTACAGACAGAAATCCAGTAATGTATGAGGGGTGTTCAAGTCAAACCGGGACTTTTGATGATTGTGCATAATAAACAGAACACAGTATTGAGAGAAAAAACTCCTTTTTTTCTCTCTCTCTCTATGTAACTTCCTGCTACACAAATGCACTTACCCCAGCGTTTCACTACGGCTTGGACACCATTAAGGTAGAAAGTTTTCTCAGTACGTCGGAGCCATGATTGGACTGCATGCTTCACTTCTGAAACGCTGGCCTCCCAGGAACTCCTTTAATAGCTCAAACTTTTTGACTTGAACATCCCTCATACAGTGATCAGTTTTCACACCATGGAATTTTACAGATTGGGAAATAAAATCATCTTCCAAGAGAAAGCTAGTCTTGATACCCACAACAGTAAATTAAAATGGTACTCCACAGCAGGGTTCAGTAGCGTTTTTAGTTTTAGATGAAGCCTGGATGCTGTTTTTGGATGAAACGTTTAACCACTCGATGCTTTTATGGCTGTTTTTACTGTGTTGTTCACAGATCTGCTGTTCAGCTCAAACGGCATATAAGACAGTGACCCAGAACAGTCACTTCAAACCACAGCAATATCAATAATAGATTTTATTTTTATTTTTAACCATCAAATTTTAGGCTAAATGAAATAAATGTAGTATGAAATCAAGCATGAATAAGAGATGGGATGAACAAGGGAGATCTGAAAGAGAAAGAGATCATGAGATGCTAACAGAATCACTTCCCGTGCTGGTTTTATTTTAAAGCAGAATTATTGTATTATAGTATATTTTCCAGCCTTTATCTCCTAACACAAATTTATCTCCTTTGTACAAATTGACAGACTGTCTGCAGTGTAACTGCTAGTTTAGAATCACAAAAACCGCATGGTGACATCATTAATTTTACCTCAAACTGTGTACCGGTTCATCCTGTTCACAGGGTCGCAGGGGGGCCTGAAGCCCAACCCAAGAGACTTAGGGCACGAGGCAAGGTACACACTGGACAGGATGCCAATCCATTGCAAGACTCAGACATATACGCACACTACAGGCAGTCTGGAAACAAATAGCCTAATTTGTAGGAGGAAACTTGGGTACACTGAGAAAACCCACCAAGTAAATTGAGAACATGCAAACTCACTACACACACACACACACACCCAAGGTGGGAATCGAACCCTCGACCCTGGAAGTGCAAGGAGACAGTGCTAACCACTATGCCACTGTGCTGCCCAGTGTTAACTTATTCATCATAAATTGGTGAGTGATGTCTATAAGAAATTGAAAACAAAAATTAAGTAATAGGGGACAAGAGGACGTCACAGATGTCTTAGTTTGGTGTCATTTTACAGGTTGGACCTTTGGCTCTAAGACTAAAAGTAAAATTTAAATAAAGATGTATTTTTTTATTTCAGAAATCTGTTGGTTTGTTTATGAACTGAAATCCACTGAGATTAATGTGTAATCATAATGTATATAAAAAAAAGCACAAAGTTTATGACAGTAAATTACTAGCTTTAAGTTTCCCTAACTTGTCACCTACATTAACCTTGTGGCCTCAAACAGCATCCATATTAATGCAAATAATAATAATAATAAATAAATAAATAATAAGAATAAGAATAAATGAATAAATGAATAAATGAATAATAAAAATATAATAAATAATAATAATATTTGCAAAAAACAATTAGCCTAATCTGCATGTCTTTGGACTGTGGGAGGAAACCCATCAAGCACGGGAGAACATGCAAACTCCATGCACACAGACCTGAGGTGGGAATTGAACCCTCGACTCTGGTTAAGAAAAATATTTCTGATTATGTATTTAAATTAAAAAAAGTTATCAGAAGTAATAAAACAATGACAGGAGATTTAAACATCACATTCTTCATTTATCTCTCATGTGTTGATTGGCATTGTGATTTTCACATTTCAAATTGGGTCGCAGTCTTGTTAGGTTCATTAAGAGACGCAGAGAAGAATCATAGCTAGAACAATTCCACCTTTAAATTCCAAGATGCTAGACTTCATACATCTTTAGTATTGAGCTAAATGATGAAGTTCTGCTCATTTTCAAAGGAGTTAAATCGCACTGTGCTCTAAACTAAATCAGCACATCTGTACTGTATGTGGTGTGAGAAAGATATTTTTTGGGGGGAAATGTTTAGATAAGACAGACCTGCACCTTTGCTAATGTTTGTTAGCAACATTAGCAACAATTAGCAACAACGTCACTCCTGATACTGTATGTCTAAACCGATCAGCTGCATTGATGGTAAGTGCACAGAATTGTATTTTATTACGATTTATTTAAACACATTTTGTGTGTAATTACGAGTCTTACAGTATATAGAGCTGTGTGAAAACATTTGCACATCCTTGGCTTACATTTAAGGACAAATACAAACACCAGGACATAAACAGTTTCTCTCGGTCAGGTGTTCATGACTCATTAAGGTGCCAAATGGCTTAAAATTCTTTTTTTGTTACGTTTTTGTTTAAGGCAAGATAGGTTCACACTAAATTAAAATTTAAAAGAATAAAAATAAATACAGCGGTTACAAGACCTGAAACATAAAATACTATATAAAAAAATTATTTTTAAAGGCAGAAGAAAGTGAAAAAATATAGTAAAGTGTTTAAACAGAAAATGGGGGGAAACAGCTTTCAGAAATGAAAAAAAAAAAAAAAAAAACGAGTACACAAAGACACAGCCAAATAAAACATGTACCATTAAAGTGTGCAAAGTAAATACTTAAATAAGGAATATAATACATATAGATTTACTGATGCCAAATGAGTAATTTCAAGGTTCTGCTGTTCAAACCTGCACACTTTTTATCTGCAAATTTAGTATTTGTCCAGCTGACACTGACAAAACAAGAACAATCTAAGAACATTTGTTTGTTTCTTTTCTTTCTTTCTTTCTTTTTTACAATAAAATGATAAAAGTACCTGTGTAAGATTAGCAGCTCTGTTAGAGCATCATTTATATTCTGTCTCCTCTGTGCCATGATTTAATGAGCTTAATCCCCATCCTCTCCTAGACTGTGACCGTTCCCCTGGGTATTTCCTCTGCCATCTCCGTCTGCCACACACACACACACACACACACACACACACTGACGTGGCTGATTGAAGGGGGTGGACCCTGTCACAGACACAGCACTCAGAGCACTTTATTATGATTAGATTGAGGAAGCAGGTCTCATAAGGAGGACACTGAACCACAGAGAAAGTACTCCTGCTCGCATGGGGTAAGAAAATCTTTAGAGTTTATGACTGATAAATCAAGCGTCGCTAAGATTTGTTGATGCTTGCTATTTACAGATTAATAATGGAGTTGTTTATAGTGTGCTTTTTGCAGAATGCTGAATGTTTTTGTTTCTATTGAATGATCATTGAATGGTGAGGGGGCACAAACTTTTGCACTCAGCAGTATTTAAGAGTGGAGCCAATTGGGAGATCATGAGCTACAGATTGTGGAAGAGTGGCAAAGATTTATGCAAATGTCTTGCTTAAAACTTCACAGTATTTACATTTAAATCATTTATTTATAGCATTTTGCAAAAAAAAATGTAAAAAATATTTAAAAGTATTACATTAATTCTAATATTTAAGCTGGTTATACATGCATTTTCTTTCTTTCTTTCTTTCTTTTTTTTTTTTTTTTTAAATATTTTTAAAAAAATATTCTATTTTGCAGAATACCTAAATAAAAGTAGGCTGAATGTTCTTTTTTTATCTTCAGGGGGGCATAAACTTTTAAGTGCAAATGATGTTAACGTGGAAATGCTTCAAACGGTTATTTTGATTCAGAGTTCATGAAGAAAGACAACTTTTGGGATGATGTTCAAGTTCGCTTTATACATTGTTGATCGTTGAATGAAAACCAGACGCTCGGAAAATAAGAAAAACAGACATTAAAGCAGCTGTGCTTATGCATGTGCTCGTGCTTGCGTGAGGCGTGTGTTGTTGGAGATGCTTTGAAGCGTGAAGCGGTTGTCTATCAGCTCATCCTTGGCCTCAGGTGGACAGCGTTCTTGTCATTAAGACGGATGAAACACAAGGCAGCCAATTCAATTAGTAGCACGCTCACTCCCTACAAACCGCACTTCAGTTAGCACCAGACAGTGAACATGGCCACTCCCACCCACCGCACAAACATGTTGTTCTCAGTACGGTGTATATTTTATCAGTTTGAGAATATTATTCGGTTAATGGTATTGTGGTGCTCAAGATGGAAAAATGACTTTGTGTTTTAAGTCAAATGATGGCACATGTTCATATGTTATTGGTGTTTATAGGGAATTTGTAAATCAGTGGTACTGCAGATGTATCTCTTATGCCTGCCATGTGTAAGGCCCGGGTTCAATTCTCAGCCAAGCACTCAAAGCACCAGCCACTGGAAGCACTTTTTAGTGTAAACCACAGGCTTACATTTTAAATGATTATCAAAAAATTTACAAATTTCTGTCTGTCTGTCTGTCTGTCTGTCCAGACATATTTGGTCACAGCATCACACAAAACTGTCTGAACAGAATTTATTGAAATTTTGCCCGCAGTTTTTTCTGAAATTCAACAAAATGTTGAGGAGAAGTGAATGAAACTGTAATGCACATACAAACCGCCAGAATCCTCAATACACACACACACACACACGCACACACACACACTTACTTGTCAGTGCAACTTGTGATAGTTCCAAAAAAAATGGTACGTACACTATGAAAACTGAACCTTGCACCATAAATGAAATTACAATGTTGAGTAGAAGAGAAGTTATGAGCAGTTATGTGTCAGGTGCAGATTGTATTTGTACCTTTAATCTTTTAACTATTTCTATAAATTCTTTCCCAGTCAACAATGGGTACTTACACTAGTCTACTATACTGTATATCAGTACTATATGGTTTGGTTTCCTAAAGGTCCCATATTTGATTATTTACTTAATAAGTGAACACAGGTCTCAGAGCTCCTTAAAAATGTGTGTTACTGTAATTCTCCAGCTGAATATTTTTCATACCTTAAACTCCCTTTATTTCACTCCTCCTGCTTAAATATCTATGTAGATGATCTACTGCTGAGCCATGCCTCACCAGATAACAGCAGGGCTAAACAACAAGCTGGGAAAGGAGTATCTTCTTATAAGAGGTCACAATAGGGGAAATTGTGTTCTAGTTGATTCTAGTTCTTGTTTAAGCCCCGGCCAATACAAAAATGGAAAAAAGATGGAAAGTAGAGAATGTTTTTTTTTTTTTAGTTTGTACTGTATACAGCACACACACTGGAGATCTGTATCAATGTTTAAAAATGACTAAAAATGTAATGAATTTTGGATAATAGGTCGTTCTTAAAGGCAATAGATTGTTGTTTGACAATGACACTGAAGGTTCAGATTCATAACTTGATATGATTGATGACACCACTCAATAGCTACACTACCATATGATTGAATTTAGTATCCTGGACTCCATATGTGACCAACATAATCAGATTTATGGAGAAATATAGTTTTAAAAAAATTACTATTTGACGATATCATTGTAAACCATGGGTACGGAAAGTATGAGCTTAATCCGGAAGTATGAGCTTAGTACGGAAAGTATTCAGACCCCCTTAAATTTTTCACTCTTTGTTATATTGCAGCCATTTGCTAAAAGGTTAATTTTCCCCCCCTCATTAATGTACACACAGCACCCCATATTGACAGAAAAACACAGAATTGTTGACATTTTTGCAGATTTATTAAAAAAGAAAAACTGAAATATCACATGGTCCTAAGTGTTCAGACCCTTTGGCTGTGACACTCATATATTTAACTGAGGTGCTGTCCATTTCTTCTGATCATCCTTGAGATGGTTCTACACTTTCATTTGAGCCCAGCTGTGTTTGATTATACTGATTGGACTTGATTAGGAAGCCACACACCTGTCTATATAAGGCCTTACAGCTCACAATGCATGTCAGAGCAAATGAGAATCATGAGATCAAAGGAACTACCTGAAGAGCTCAGAGACAGAATTGTGGCAAGACACTGATCTGGCCAAGGTTGCAAAAAAAAATCTGCTGCACTTAAGGTACCTAAAAGAGCACAGTGGTCTCCATAATCCTTAAATGGAAGACGTTTGGGACGACCAGAACCCTTCCTAGAGCTGGCCGTCCAGCCAAACTGAGCTATCGGGGGAGAAGAGCCTTGGTGATAGAGGTAAAGAAGAATCTAAAGATCACTGTGGCTGAGGTCGGGAGATGGGAGAAAGTTGTAGAAAGTAGCCCTCCACCAGTCGGGGCTTTATGGCAGAGTTGTCCGACAGAAGCCTCTCCTCAGTGCAAGACACATTAAAAAACACCTGAAGGACTCCAAGATGGTAAGAAATAAGATTCTCTGGTCTGATGAAACCAAGATAGAACTTTTTGGTCTTAATTCTAAGACCGGTATGTGTGGAGAAAACCAGGCACTGCTCATCACCTGTCCAATACAGTCCCAAAAGTGAAGGATGGTGGTGGCAGCATCATGCTGTGAGGTGTTTTTCAGCTGCAGGGACAGGATAACTGGGCGTAATCGAGTGAAAGTTGAATGCGGCCAAGTACAGGGATATCCTGGATTCTTACAGTACTGTTCAAAAGGTCTTGAGCCACACCTCATTTCTTCATATGTTGTTTCCAGTGATCCAGACTTTAGTCTGTAGTCCTAAGAAATAGTTTTCCATGCTTCCTGAAGGACTTTTTTGGCTTTCATTTTTGCCAAGCTTTTGTCTATTTTCAGTCCAGTCCCAGTACCTCAGCTATGTCAGAGGAGTGTTTTTTGTTGGTTAAGCCACAAAGAACCTTTGAATCATTTAAGTGTACTGTATATACTGTAAAACATCTAACTTAAGGCATGAACCAGTGAGAAACAGGTGCAGATGATGACAGATGATCAGGCTGGTGATTAGTTTACTGCTGATGCTGAATGCTGAGAGGTTGAAACAGACGAGAGGGGAAACGAGGTTGCTGCTGAGGTTGTTACATAAACAACCTTTTTTTTAATTGTTGTAAATCTTTAGGTAATTTGCAGCTTGTCACAGTAAAGCATTTGTTCCCATTTCTTTAGTGAAATAAACATCATTTTATTTAATACAAAAAAGTGAGGGGGGCTTAAAACTTTTGCACAGTACTTTAATTCAATATTTGACAATAATGCTGAATCTAAACGGATATGATACATCTCAGTGTATGAGCCTCTGAATGTTATGGGACTGACTTTGGTTAAAATCTATAGTCAACCTACCATGAAATCTACATCATAATTTGTAAATTATGATGTATAACATGGCTATTTTAGGACAAAAAATATATAATCATCTTGCTAGCCCGACTTACACATGAGCTAATAGTTATGAGTTATTTATACCCACTATTTGTCTGTTCTTCTGTTAATGGATTTGTAATCAAATTAATTAATTAAGATTGGTTAAAACATTTTCTTACCCAAAAAATAGTTTTATTAATCCACCTCCACTTTAGGAGCCCCTTTTCCGACTCCATGTCCAATCACAAGTTTACAACTTTCTAACACACCTGCTTTACACCTCTAACACACCTGCTTCCTGTTTTCCAAGTAATCAGACAGTTTATTTGAAGAGTATAAAATTCTTAATCGGGTTTTCTTATTTCATTTTGAATTGCAATTCTGAAGTCATTTTGTTCTTTTTGGCTTTGATCTTTTTTTCCCTCCCTAAAATATGATTTTTGCATGTTTTGAAGTGTTTAATGATGATTTTGACTGTTAGTAAATGCTTTCCAACTTTCAGAATCTTAAAGGTTCCATCCATCCATCCATCCATCCATCTCTTCCTTTACTTATTAATTTTTAAAGACAAGTTGCATTTTGTGAAAAAAAAAATTATGAGAAGTAAAATTATGGAATTCTATCAGCATAATCTATAATCTATCACATAAGCTAAATACACTAAATGCTCTGTATAAATATAAGTCCGTCAAGGCCTCCCTGTATAATAAAGTGTTCGTAGGCACATGAAATAATTTCTAATTTGGATGCTTTTTCTAAACAAGTTCTTGGGACTTTTAAGGTTTAAGGTTTTCAACTCAAAAGTACAACTAAAGAACCTTCTAACCTCTTCAGCATCAGCGTCTCTCATCACCCTAATCATATCAATTATCTTTTTACATCTTAATTCTACTTCCTGAGGTATCTTTTAAAGAGCAATTTTTCATTTTAAGTAATCTTAATTTGTCACGTTTCCATTTAAATTCTTAAGAAGACACAAGGTGTGTGTGTGTGTGTCTGCAGTATGTGTGTATTCACCAGAACTGAAAGTCACCTTGTATTATTGTCCTGTGTGGCAGGAAGTGGATGTCTGAAATGTCCACATGACCTGGCAGCGGCCATTGTGGCGTTGTGTTTACTGTCGATAGGAGCGGAATTGGGGCTGTAATTAAACAGACGTTATCAGGCTGTTATCAAGACCAAGCGGTGCTTTATGGGGTCTGCTTTATTTGACTGGGCATAGGTACAGCACTCAGACGTTAACGTTAAAGGAGAAGTATTTGCTTCTTATACTGTACTGTATGTTAGCTATGACTTGATTTCCTGCTATCCTTGTTTCACCTGAGTGTTTCCCAACTCGTATTACATCAAGACCCCCATTTATCCTTTATCATCAAATCATCATGCTTTTCTAACTCTTTTAATTTATTTCACAGGAGTGCGCTAGGTGATGCGCTCATGCACTAAAAACAGGGAACACTTGAAAATCGCTGCTAAATGTTTAAGTAAATAAAACGTAAGGAATAAAAAAAACAAGGGTATACTGTATTAGAAAACTAATCAACAACAGAGCATGGTAATGCACCAAGAAGCGAATTGTTTTCCTACTGTACAACACAATGTTTAAAAGTTTGTTATTCTTCATAAACTACACAAAAGCCTTGTATCTATTTAGGATTTCCTTTAGTGTTGGGGAACATCCACAAAACAAGGTCTTGAAATTATTTTTAAGTTAGAAGTACTGACAATGGAGACTCCTTCCATAAACATCTCCTTATGTCTGTATGTCTTTGTTAAATAAAAGTTATTTTTTTATTATTAATCTTTGATTTTGTTGGAGCATCCCTGTGAATTATGTTTTTAAACACAGACATGAGACAATTAGACACAGACATAGAATTATAGACAATTATTAATCAACACATTTTGGCACAATTGAGTAGAGAATTCATCAGTGCTGTGGTATGAATAAGATTTCCAGTTGGACATTTACATATACTGTATATAATTAAGCAATATCACACTACAGTGCTGTTGTGCTGAATATCAGCACGGCTGTGATGCGGTAGTAGGTACGACAGATAATGCATCAACATACGTTGTTTGTTTATTTAACCAGTTATTTTGCTCCACTAAAACATATCCTTCCACGACAGGTGAAACTACAGTAACTAACTGCAACTGGCAGTTCTGGCGATCGATAGTTACAGTAATTAACGGAGTGAAAGTAGCTTTAAATTCCTACTAGTACTGATACAATGTAAAGAAAAAGGTTGAAGAGAATAAACTATGTAGATGGTGTACAGTACTGAGAAACTTTAGAGATTTACTTTCTATTTCTGTTTTATTTTGCTTTAGAATATCAGATAACTTCTAGGTTCTGAGATTGAATTGTGAATAGTGTTGAATGGAATGCTAGTGTGCTATTTATGGTGTACAAATCGTTTGTACTTGTTCCACACACCAAGACGGGGATCAGAGAAGGATTTGGGATGCAGCCTTGCTTCAGAGGCTAGCTAGCTTTGTAGCTTGCGTTAGCTATGAACAGAACAACATGGGCGATCCAGAGGCGATTCAGAATGACTTAGAAGCAAGGACTAATGAGACAAAATGCTGTTTAAGATGACACAGTGGGTGCTTCTGTGACTGGTTTTGAAAGTGGGTTTTGGTAGGCAGCTGCTCTCTCCGCTTTCCAGTACTGTTGACTGTACAGACCTATGTACGTTCACTCATGACCGACAGTTCGTGTAATTAACGATTGTTAGAAGACCTGTTACATACAGTACAGTAAAACATAATTAAACCTCCTAGTGCTATAACGCTCTATATGCCCACTCATGGAAAACTTCTTATCCAATCAGATTACTCTACCAGGATTAACTGGTAAACAATATACAGTACAGTATACTGTATGATGTATAGTATAGTATTATGCCTTATAAATAAATATTGTGTTGGCCTGTATTTCTGTACGCAGACAGTAAATAACATCCAGTAGTAAAAAAAAAAAAAAAAAGAAGAAAGAAATGCTAAGTGACTTGAATTTAATTATGATTTACCATCTGCCCCCAGCACACCCCTGATGCACGCCTCGCTCTCTGTATGGGGTCTTTGTCTGCATGTGAACAATATTACAGTTTGTGAAGTAAATCTACCGGAGACCAGATGCAGCTTATCTCATCATAAACCTTGATATGTTTATTGAATCCATAATGATACCAAATGTGCTTCTACATGTACAGTAGGAGTGTGTGTGTGTGTGTGTGGGCTGATGAAGCTGGGACTTGTTTTATATCTGCATTTAGAGCATGTATTAGATGGTCTCACATGTGAACCTGGTGGGTTCTAACCTGTAACCAATATTTCCATTATATGCCATTTCTGTGCCACAATCTGCATCAGAATACACTCCCCATGTGCCCCTGAAAATCACATGATCCTTTAAACTCCCTTTGTTTCTATACATGTTTGGATACCATCAAGGTAGAACGTTTTCTCAGTCTGCTGGTCTCCCAGGAACTCCATTAATGGCCCAAACATGTGTCCTTCGCAAGTTGGCAATAGGGGTATTCATTGATTTTCAAGGATTAGGCATTCCACTCACTGAATGTTCACAAGAACGACAGCAGTATGCTCCGAGCCACCTCGGGCCGGGATCGTCATTCATGGACGTACAGCCTTCTTTAAGGCTTTGCAACATTTAAATATTTTACTGTGGGCTAAAAGTCTTATCACCATACTGTGCTTGAAGTCATCTTTAAATGTCAATCGGTTTTACGCCTTCATTCACAACAAATTTCAACACAGTCCTGGTTTGACTTAAAAAAAAAATGCATATATGTTGCTAGTTGGGTTGGCGTACACACATGTCTGCGTTAAAGCAAGAACTAAAGTTGCAAGAACTAAGGTTGTTTAAGGTTGTTTGGTTAATTATGTACATTTTATAAAGTTGAGGTTGAACAATGCCAACATCTCATATAGAATTTCATAATTTATTTCAACAATACAGGCATTCGATTTTTGTTTTTACATTTGTTTTCTACATAACTTAACTTAACCAGATTTTTAAAGTCTTTAGCATATATTAATAAGACCAGGATGCTGAGTTTAGAAATAATGCAGTGTCAGACATCCATCATCAATACTGATCATCATCAACCAGGTTTTAATGTTCTGTAACAGCAGAGCTGATAGTGATACACCTACAAATGTACCACTTGTTCTAATATTTTATTATTTCTATAGTATATGCAGTATATTCATTCATTGGGCGATGTACTGTATAGCAAATATTGCACCTGAATGGGTTAATAAAACTGTCTGTAGGGTTTCTACAAGAATAATTAATTGATTAGTCTGCTTCGTGTGATCCGTATGCTGCAGGTTTGTACTTCTGTATGAACTTGTCGAGGGAACGAGCAGCAGACTGAGAGAATATGAGCGTACATCTGTGTGTATGTGTTTTGATGCAACATTACATAAGCAAATCCTAACACGGCCCACGCCTGCGACTGCCATACGCAGAAGGAATTTGCTCCGCTTTCCATGTGTTTATTGAGCAAGTCACGGCAGGCGAGAAAACAGCGTTCTTCAATTTTATAAGTGGCAGTTCTTAAAGAAAGTCATGAAGGGTGCCAATAATTTTAAAGTTAGACTGTATTTATAGGAATTGTTCACAGTTAAGATAAACATGTTGATCGTGTGTACAGTACGTCTGACTATTTTCTTTGCAGCTTGAATATGAGGATTATATGTAGATAGGGGACATATATAGAAATGTGCAAATGTATGTGCGTCTGACTAATTTGCTTTTGCCCGAAACAACTTTCAGAAGGCACGTGATTTATACATGATGTAAAGAATTTCTCAGGCGCTTCAAGCCACAGTTAACAATGGAATAATGTATAATGTTCCAATATAATTTGTCAAGAAACTAATGAGTTTCTGCCTTTACAGTGTCTTGCATGGAATTTTAGACCATAGGTTGCTTTTCACCTTCCAAAATTAAGCTAGTACGTGGAAAAGTAAGCTTGTATAGTGTATGTATATGGTGACCTTACTCCCATACAAAAGTATTGGCAGCCTTTATTTGGAAAATATACATTGAAATTTAAATAATTGAAATATCCCAGCTTGTAAGGAAACTGGGGTCAGAGTACAGGGTCAGACATGTGAAGTACAAACAGTCTTAAGGACCTTGCTTGAGGGCCCAACAGCTGCATCTTGGTGGAGCTGGGGTTTGAATTGCCAACCTTCTGATCAGTAAACCAGAATCCCACTGAGCTACCAGTTCCCCAAGCTGGATGTAACCCTACGAGAATTCCTGGGATAGGATCTGTATTTACTACAACCCTAAATAGGATACACATACTCACCTACCACCAAGAGAAACACCTCTACAACCACCCAACTGATGCAACTTACGGCTGACCATGCATACAGAAGATGGATGAATCAAAGAGATATGTGAGAAGATATGTATGAATCAGAATGATGAGGATGTTCTTGATGAGCAAACCATTGGTGATGGTGGCAAGAAAAAACTCCTTGAGATGGCAGTAGGAAGAAACCTTGAGAGGAACCAGACTCAACAGTTAACCCATCCTCATTTGGGTGAGCAGGGAATGATCTGCTGTCATAATGAGTGTTAGGGTTGGAAGTTCAAAAATATGGAGTCCAGTTTTGTTATTGGAGCCTCAGGTACAAAACTGTTTCTAGGATTTTCAGTTAAGCGACTGTAATTTTAAGAGCATG
Source organism: Platyallabes tihoni (assembly GCA_030068045.1). Lineage (NCBI taxonomy): Eukaryota > Metazoa > Chordata > Actinopteri > Siluriformes > Clariidae > Platyallabes > Platyallabes tihoni. The sequence goes on from JAQQZS010000003.1 coordinate 4,653,783, forward strand.
AGGCAATCAAATTGTATCAAATATCTTAGCCATTGATCTGGTTGTTGGTTCCAGTTTAAATATTGTAGTAACTGGTGATCTCCGGGGTTGTTCAGTGGTGGCAAAACCAATAATATCCAGTCTGTGTTGGTTCTTCAGGTGGACAGGTGGTTCTTCTTGGAGGAGAATGGCCAGACACGGATTTAAAAAAAATTCAAGTTCCCCGAAAGGCTGATGTATTTCAAATAATCAGTTGTTACAGCCATGGTGAGCAGAAAATCATTTCAGAAAACACAACAAGCTAAAAATTTGAGGCAAAGCTTGATGAGCTACAGCAGTGGAAGCACACATCATATTTCAGTTCTGTCAGCCAAGGACAGAAACCTGAAGCTATCATGGACACAAACTCAACCAAGCAGGACAGCGCTGTAAAAAACATACTGCAAAAAAAAAAAAAGAAAAGAAAAAAAAGTTACCGCCTTGTTTTTTCTTTTTTATCTTTGTTTATGTGCTCAGTGCCAACTGGATGACCCCTGTCTGCTCAACTTTCCAGCTTAAGGCATGCGTGTGTACATTATCTGATCATATCATGTCATCCTGCAAGCTGGCCACTGTGTCCTAAATATCTCCCTCCTGCTGAACCATGCAGGTTCACTCTGAGGTCTATCAACTTTGCAACATATTTAAAGATCTTCAAGCTCAATAGGTACAAATGAGTTGAAACACACACACATGCCCACACACCCACACACACCCACATGCACATTGATGTCTTGGCTGTCAGCAATTAATTATCCTGAAAAGAAAATTAAAAAATCCGACAAAGAGCTTCCACAATCAAGCACGAATCATTAATATATCTGTGGAGATGTGTTGACACACAGTCTGGTTAAACTACGAGACCTGACTTGAGACTTGAGGCATTGCTGGAAAGAACCCAAAATGAAGTTTCTAGGAAAACATAGACATCAGAGTAGACATCCTGTTGGCTGGAAAAGCCGGTGAGAGACGAACAATGGCAGGTTTAAGTGTCAAATATGTGCTGGATTTCAGCAAACTTTCACTAATAATGTCAGATTATCGAATGCGCCAAAAATAACACAACGCTTACAGACGACTGTGTTGCTTCAACCTGGTGAACGCTCCCATTGTCAGTGTGTGATTGTAAGCCTCCCAGTATGTGAGCTATGAATGCTAATAATGGTGAGTAATCCTGGCAACACGCATTCATGACTGACTCTGGGTGATGTAGATAAGTCGTGTGCTGATGGAATAAATTAGAGACCAATCGCCGGAGGTGTGAATTGTGCGGGCTAGTAATCTGCAGCCCCCCCGTGGCTCGAACCAGACTCTCTTTGTGCTCGTGCAGTCTAATACGTTGAGTCTCTAATGACTGGCTTCTCACATATGGGGCTCGAAAAAGCATTAAAATCGGCCTGCTGTGTATCATTATTATTATTATTTTTGATCCACCTGATCTCACGAGAAATTCAGATAAATTGAAAAGGGTGAAAGTGATGTGGTTGGATTTTCAAAAGTAAAAGTATGAATGCTGATCCCAGTCATGCATAAAGCATCATTCGCTGTGTTTGAACAGGCAGTAAAGTGTATACTAATGTGTTTTTTAAACTGTTATCAGAATGCATTACATGCAATATTTATAACACATTATATCAATACTAAAGGCTTTCAGGTAACACTTTCTATAAAGGCCGTATGTAATGTAAATTCATTGATGAATATAGTATTCATAATGTTATAATGCATCCACAAAGCATAGCACTGTTTATAGTATGTTATTATAATTGTTAAAATAATGCATTATAAATATTGCTTATGACACAATATATCATCTTTATGTCTTCTTATAATGCAGTAGGTAAAGTAATCAGTTATGATCACTGCTCATAATGCATTGTATTAAGGCTTCATAGATATATATTAGAGATAGCTATCATGATGTATTATAACCAATAATAAACCAATTTGAACAACACCTTATGAATGCTTTATAACATGATATGACCATTAATACATTACAGCCAAAGAACAAAAAATAATACATATATTATTATTCTTTGTCATTTGGCTGTAATGTATTAATGTATTTGGCTGGTATGTACTGTATGTATGTATATGTATACAGTATGTATTTGAGGGACGGTGATAAATTTGCTATTACTGCTAAGGAAAAAATGATGCCAATGAACGCTGGTCAAGAGCTGAGTCCTTCTCTATGTATTCTCCACAAATTGCGACACACTTTTCCAAATGATGGATGAGCTGCTGGAGACCATCTTTGAAGAAGCCTTCTTTTTTTCCTCTTGAGGAAAAGTTCTTGTTCCTTGGTAATCACCTCATCATCAAGTGATGGGGGAGAAAGAAGTTACTTGGTGCCACTTTACAACTGTGTCATACGCTGGAGCATTATCACCGTACATGGCAACCAGTTCACCATGAATCTCCTTTGCATTGTTTCCTTTAAATGCAAGAAATGAATTAACAGCATGTACTTCAAGTTTTCCAGATGTTGTTATGTTTCACACTCATTCTACATACAGGGAGTGCAGAATTATTAGGCAAGTTGTATTTTTGAGGAATAATTTTATTATTGAACAACCACCATGTTCTCAATGAACCCAAAAAACTCATTAATATCAAAGCTGAATATTTTTGGAAGTAGTTTTTAGTTTGTTTT
>JAQQZS010000003.1:4687059-4706025 GCA_030068045.1 Platyallabes tihoni
AAATGATCAAACGTCCCAGCCTGTAGTATGTCCTTGGCACTACCACTATTTAGTGATCTTCCTTATAGTGAGATATTTTACCCTCTTCCTTCTTTTCCACTTACTATTTGAAAAGAGAAAGTGTCAGCCATGTTGATTTATCACTTGGTGACTGAAGTAGCTGTCTCAAATTTATAGCTGTGGACTCCCCGGATTCCCAAACACAAGCGATGCCTCTGTGCCGGATGGGGGTAGTCTATTTATACCCTTGTCTGCGGGTGTCTGGAGAGTAGTGAAAGCAGTCAGGGGAGGAATGCCAACAAGCTATACAGTATGTGGGTCACATGGCAGTCAGTAACTCGGTGTTTGTTTTGGTTTGATCATATTTCTCTGTCTTGTTACATTTTACATCTACGCAGCTAATCTAAAATCCCAAATAAAAGGAATCCTGAAAGCTTGCTTTGAACACCGCAAGCAATACAAAGACACCCTTTTAATGTGGATTAGGATTAGGATAAACCAATGAACCTAATCCTGATGGATTCACCGTTCTTTCTGTCTACAGGAGTCACCTCTTATCCTGCTGTCTCCCTGGTCTCAATCCATGACCCAACTCATGAATAAACTGGACCAGCTCAATATGGATATCGAGGAGGCCCTGAGTGCTAGCTCCTCCCCCTCGGACACACCTTGCACCACCCGGCGACAGCCAATCAGTGAGAAAGGTTTTCACCAGGTGAGCAGCAGAGTCTCTCTAACGTTTTTGTTTTTATATATGAGCACCGCACAGAGATTTATACTATTCTGGAAAGATTCATGGAAATGTATTTGTGTCGAGGGGTTTATGGGAAAAGCCGAGCTCACGGAGGAGAACAGCCAACATACACACATCCGAAAAACTCAGCTGCATTTTATTATGCTCAGGTTTTGACCCAAAACTGACATACTGTAGCAGAAAAGCAAAAAGTGCTTCAGTGTTGATGTGCAGGAGATTTGTGGACAGAGATAGTATGGAGGCCTGGAAGTGTCATGGTCAGGAAAAGAAACAAACAAAGACATCTGCATGGATTACTAAATCAAAAGTGTGTATTATTAAATCATAGTGTGTATCACTAAATAAAGAGCACAGATTAATAAATAGAGAGCTCTGATTATTTATTCTCTCAGTTTATTAAACTGTGCTCATGGATTAAAATGTGCGTAGTTTATATCATCTGCCTGCCAGTAACTCTGTCACTTACATACAAAAACTTATTATTGTTACTTTTTATGGTCATTATTATGGTTTTCTTTTATCTAGGACTGAGATAACTTGGTCGTTAAACCAACCAATACAAACTTGTGTTATATTTAAGGTCATTTAAATGTGTTTTACAGATTTATGCTCTTATCTTATTAATCTGTGCTATTGATTTAGTCTCTTAATTTCATATTCTGAAATCTCTAATTTAGCAATCTGTGCTGTCAATTTAGTAATCCATACTTGTACTTTAGTATCTGTGCTCTTCACTAATCCATGCTCTCAGTGGAGTAAGCCATGCTCTAGATTTAGCAATCTGTGCTGTTAATTTAGTAATCTGAGCTCCCTGTTTAGTAATCTATGCTTTTGATTTAGTAATGCACTCTCAATTTAGCAACCTATTGAATTTTCCCTGCTCTTAATTTAGAAACCCATGTTCTTAATATTCTGATCAGTTCACACTCCTCCTGGGCTCCGTAAGGTAGGTTTCCTCAAGGTTTTCACTAATACAAGATAAACCTCGAGGCAATGTTACACGTGGTAAACATGGTAGATTACAGATGCACACTGATTACAAATGCTTTCCTTTATGCTTCATTGAATCCATTAATTCTTTATACCAGCAAAGCAAGAATAATTCATTCTTTATAACACTGCTTATGGTAACAACATTTGTTCACATGCATGGAACATGTGTGTTCAGTTTGTGTTCTTGCAATGTATGAAAGCCAGAATTCTGATCACTTTACCTCCTGGTCTCCGCTATGATTATTTTGCGGCCCAAATCCCATTTATAAATCATATTAGTGCACAGATGGTGGAAATCCAGAATGAAATGTCTCTGAGCAAGTTTTATATTTTCTTCTTTTATTTTTTTCTTGGCTAATCAAATCAAGAGTGCTCCAGTGAAGCAAAAACATACATCAGTGTGCGTACAGAATTAATTTCCTTTTCAATTTTTCTCTGAAATTATATGCTATATTCAATAACATCATTCCCTGTTTTCGGGTTATAAGTGTACCTTATTGATTGGGTAATTGCTTCAGTGCATATTTCAGTCATAATCAATTCATATTTGTTCTGAGAGGATTTGCGTGACTTTGCATGTAAAGTGCTGGATCCATCATCGTCTCAAAAGCAAAGTGAAATCAATGGTGCCTCACCGCTATTAAATTCTCCATCAACCATTAAAAAAAAAAAACATACACAAGAAAGGCTGTGAAGTATCGATGCAGTGCTCCGGTTCAACAGTATCCTCACCAAATGTCACTGACAAAGCCAGCCTCGAACAGGCCACGCTTGCTTGAGCTCTAATCGATTACCGGAGTGGTATGAAGAAGTGGATTATGCAGCCTTGACTCAAACAGGTGGTCTCATAAAAGCCGTGCCTTTAAATGAAGAACACAGTTACCGACACATGTTTTTATACACTTTCGTTTTCAGTATTAGCCCAGAGAAATGTTTGAGATGCCTAGACGTCTTATTGATATTCATCCCATGAGAGTGTGTCTGGAAGGCACATGACGTTTGATACCAAAATGTGTCTGATTGTCCCAGTTGTGCCATCGCATGTAGACATGGTGTCCTTGCTACAGTCTGGTAAAGACTGCACTGAGACAAAGGTCTATTGTGTTGTCGAGCTTCACCACTGGGAACTTTCAAATCTTCTTCTTCTTCCAAAAAAAAAAAAAAAAAAAATCCAAGCATTGAAGCTTGTGACACGTCCAGCCCATAACCCTGACTTCAGAAGGAAACAAAAGTGGCTTTTGGTTCCTCATGAGCGTTTGACAAAGCGTCCGTTCTTCATCCAGAGCTCTGTTGGTGTGTTTGTGTCATTCTGTCCACTTAAGATGCTTCGAGCATTAGATATCTCAGATCCACTCTGACTGGCATAACTAGTTCCCAGCAATCGCGGGTCTATTTTGAGAAACGTTATATACACCGGCTTTTTTTTTTTTTTTTTTTAAGTTATTATCTGTTTGTTTTTTTTCCTTTCAACTGAATCTTTAGCTTCTTTGGCTCTGGCCTGCGTTGGGATTCTTTCTCTCGTCGCTGACCTCTGTTCCGATTTCCTCTTTCCCATTGCGAGACGTCTCAAGAGAAGATCCTGTCCAAACCGTCTCTGTCTCTCTCTCTCTCTCTCTCTCTCTGGTGACTGTGGTTCTGCTGTCATTACAGAGTGTGACGGCTTGGGGAACAGAGGGAAACCAAACCCTAAACAATAACAGAATCGCTCGAGGACCAAGCTGGAAGGAATGCCATGGCCAGGATATCTTCTTGCCTAACTCTTCCTCTGTGACCAGGGCACGTCCCAGAAAGACAGAGGTAAGTGGACAATCTCACTTTATTAAGACTTTGTAGCAATGCGTAGTTTGAGGAATGTTCCGGTATTGTTGGATAAAATTATAAAACCAGGAAATTACGTGGCGTTGAGACATTAAAGTGTCATCATGTGGTGAACTACAGTACAGCTTGGAAAGATCTTAGTAACCTAACCACAATAGAAGCTTGGATCTTTTTCAAATTTGCCACGAAGGTAAATACAATCAGGATCCAAAGAATCACGTTTGGGAAAAATACCCAGTATAGGTTTTATCACCAGTATAAATAAATAATAAAAGAAGAATGGTGGCAATCAAATTTATTTCCTGGGGTTGTGTGGCGGTCAGCCAAGTCACCAATGTTTGGATTTTACGACCCATTTCTTATATATTTATAGCCACGTTTTGTATCAGTGTCATTCATCTTGTCATACTGACGCCATCACGGTCTGTTTTCAGAGCTGGAAAGCACATAGACGGTTAATGTTGCTCAGTGTGCTGGTGGATTTTTGTACAGAGAGCATATAAGCGGAAGGACCAGTAGTGTACTACTACTACTACTACTACTACTAACGGCCCTTAGCAGCTCTGTTTTGTCATGAAATGTCATTTACAGACGACCCACAGCTTGTAAATCTCACCTGGTGGATTCACGCTGACTGCATGTTATCTGTTTAAAGAGGAAAGAAAGAACGAAGCACTGCTGAAACATTTGCCCCTTTTCATACAAAGCCATGTCTGTGTTTTCAGTTTGCGCTACGCATGTGAGCTAATCTACATTCAAGAGTAGAGACGTCTTTGCCAGATCTGGTATTTGCAAGGAGGATTACATTTCATGCATGAAATACATTTAATCATCCTGATTATTGACGTCTATTAATATAAAGATTTACTCTGAAACACATAAAATATGTTTATATTGAAATTGTTGGTCGCTCGGTGGTAGGTTTCTCGCCTACCATGCAGAAGACCCAAGTTCAATTCCCAGCTAATGCCCAAACCCCAGCCACTGGATGCAGTGCCGGTCCCAAGCCCGGATAAAATGGGTCAGGAAGGGCGTCTGGCATGAACATTGGTGGCTCAGTGGTAGGTTTCTCGTATACCATGGGCTAAAGCTTGGGTTCGAATCCCAGCCACTGGATCCAAGTTGAAACAAAATGGGAGGGTTGGGTCAGGAAGGGCATCTGGAGTAAAAGCTGTGCCAGGTTGTTCTGAGGACCGAATGGTCTGCTGTGGTGGTCCCTTGATGAGGGAGCATCTGGAAGACTAACAACAACATACTGTATGTCATGTTACGTTGGTAATTTGTTAATTGGTGCTGTATTTTTAGTACTCCTATAAGTAGCTGTTGTCTCATGCGGACAACCATCATTGCTAATGACCATGGTACAGTGACTTTCAATATTATATTTAACGAGACATTGATGCAAACACTGGATAAAACAGCATACATAGTCGTGTTCTGGCCAGTTAGTGATCAACCTGACCATTGTCGTGTTTGCATCAACACCACTTTCACATTTAAGGACCTCAGCTGAGAGTCCTGTACAGTCCTGACCTCGCTCCAAGACATTTCCACTATTAAAGGCCATTAAAGGAGTTCTTGGGAGGTCAGCATTTCAGACATGAAACAGGCTGTCTGTTCATGACTCATGTCTCAGGTGTACTGAGAAAACTTTCTATCTTGATAGTGATGGATGATTCACTAGTGGGACTAAGTGCATTAGTGTAGCAGGGGATTATAGAGAGAAATTAAGGAGGTTTTCATGACTTTGTTTTGTCATTCTGTGCAATCAAAGGTCCAGGTTTGACCCTTCAAGTGAAAAAACTCAAATTCATTGTAGTTAAAATTTTGGAGCGCACTGAAGATCGCATGCTCATTAGAAATCGTGTTTGGATGCCCATTAATTAACGACCATTAGGGTCCATAATACAGAATTACACCAGTTTACATAACCAGCATCAACTCTCACTGGGGAATTGGGAGATTAACATTAATAGGTTTCAAGGTTAATAACTGAATAATAAGCTATGACTAGTTATGGAAGGGATTCATTATGGATAGATCACGCTTTGAGTTCAGGGTAATGTTTGAGTTTGTGTGTAATAATTTCTAATAGAATTACAGCCAATGCAGTCAGTCTTTCAAGCTGTTTATACACTGTGGGAATCTCATGCACCACACAGTCATGCACATTTTATTTCCGGCCAAGAGACAAATCCAACCCTTGTGTTGCTGTTACACTGTGTTTTTCCTTATGCTGTTTCCCGGCGGTCCTCCAGGCAAGGAGCAGGGTAAAGGTTAGGCTGTTAGCAAAGCTACAGAGCTTACAGCTGCTTCACTTCCAACTCCTTTTGTCACTTCGCTTTAGTGCAAAAGGCTTGAAAAGCTCTTTCCCTCATGTTGTTTCCCAAACACTATCAGATGAGCAACGCTGAGTCTCAATGAATACGATATCTGTGGGAATCCGGTTCTTTTCCGTTCGGCTGGAAACCAAGGCCAGATGTGTTTGTTTAATCTTGGAATAGCTGAGCGGCATGGCACTGCTAGGTAGGGGTTTTATTTGGTGCATGGGAACATGGGTAAAGCTTTGAGAAGGCCCACTGGTGTGAGAAAGTGTGTGAGTGTGTGCAACCATTTGTATTTGTATGTGTGGCGCTTGGAGAAGGTAATTGGGTTGGAGGGAGTACGAGAACGATTTGGCTTTGGGCCCTCTGACGAAATGAAGTCTGGTTCTCAGAGAAGCTTAGCAGGTCATAGAGCTCCAGAGCCGTTCCGAGGCTGTGGAGAGGATGAATAGAGTCCACCACTCACAAATGAGAAATCTGAAACTCTTAAGGCAGAACAGTGATTTTCCTTTCCAATTGCGGGCTCAACCGGATTTATTTTACACAAGGCTAAATGCCTGCCATCCAGGGGTACTGGATAGTGGTACTGGTCGGTTCTTTTCAGTGCCTGTCAGGAGTACTGGTGCTACTGGTTGGTTTTTTTCAGTGCCTATAAGGAGAAACAGGTGTAACTGAAATACAGTACACTTGTTGGCCGCTTCATAAGCATCTTTTCAACTGCTTGTTAACGCAAATATCTAATCAGCCAATCACATGGCAGCAACCCAATGCCTTTAGGGAACCCAGTGCATTTAGGCATGTAGACATGTCTGTCCCCAGCACTTCCTTTCTACTTTGGGACATTTTAGCCATTCAAGTCATTCAAAATGTGTGGTCAGAGTAAATCAGGGTGAGCAGACTGTTCCATTGTTCCATATTTTTATGAAAAACTTCTCCTAGGTACTTCAATTGCCTTGGATGTCTGAAAAAGCTGACACACATCCGGTTTGTGCGTCTAAGACAATCCTTAATTTATTTTCCTTGCATTCTTATTCCAAATTAATCAACCAGTTTGGTGCTCGCGTTTGCTTTTGGGAAATCGGATAGCCAGGTATTAGATTCGTCACCATTTGCCAACATTAGGTTGAAATCCAAGAGTTAGAAGCCAGCAGCTGGTCCGTATCAGACTGTACAGAATGTGTACGTTAGATCTTCATCTACGTGCAGGTGCGCTGGGTGGGATAAGTGCAGAGAGGAAAGCAGCTCAGCTGGATGGAGATAGATTACAGAGCTGAGAGCAGCTCAGGAGGCCAGGATTTGTTCTGCTCCAGCAGAGGTTAAGCTCCAGTGCGGGCCATGGGGCCAACAACGCTTCTAGGAAGTGACAAAACACTGCTGGTTGGAGAGGTCAAGCTGCTTCTCTGTTTTTTTCGCTTTACTGTATTTCATTATCTGCTTTCTTTCCACTGTATTTGAAGTTTTCTTTGTCGCTTTTGTCAGAAGCTTACAGAGTTTCAGATTCAACAGTGTTATTAAGTGTTATGGATTGGCCTCTTATGCGCTGCAACTGAATACTCATTTAGTTTTCAACCTGATCTCTGTTTGCTGCAAACAGTTAAGTCACACAAGCAGCTCTATTCTCGTGATCTTCTGCCTTCAATCGTACATTGAGAACAAACTGTAACCTCAAATCTTGATCTCAATTGCTTTACCGATAATAATAAATCTCATGTAGCAATACCGAGACTGGTAAGAGTACTACTGCATACTGTACATTGGATTTTTTTTCCCCCTCTAAAATAATTTTGAAATCAAAGACTTACTTATAAAAGATTATAATGACAGTTGCTCCATTGTGGTTTGGAGAAATATAGGAATATACTATAAAGTACATAATGATAAGGTAAGCTCATTCTGTACTTAGCACAACATACCTACTGAGATTCAAAATCCTGGCCTTTCATGTGGTACGTTAAATATCCATGCTTGTTTTTGGTGATAAAGTTTTCCAAGGCAGGTCAATACAGGAGGTTTTTATGGAGCGTTTTGTGTATATAGTATGTATAAACGTTTCATGTAAACGGGATGTATTTCCCTATGACACCCATCCTGTATAGGCATGTCGGTCATATAGTCATACATTAGGAACATATTCCCCTTCATATCTTCTGACTTTGACTGTTGCTGCAAAATTCTTGGAAGTGTTGCGCAAACACACTTGTCAGATATGCGAGTAGTGGTGTGTGCTGACGGATAAAGTGTGATGGTTCATCTACAATAGCATGTGCATTCTTAGGACGAAATGGATGACAAAAGTGTCTTGAAGATCTGGGTCTCTTCTAGTGCATGCAATCATATTATGTACATAAAGTATGACATGCATACTGTACTTGCATAGTTTAGTGATTCAAGATCCTGTCACGGAAATCAAATGTGCTGGCACGAAGCCTAAAAACTGTCCTAAACACAGTGAGCCTATAACCAGACCGAAAGTTTTAAAGGTGACGGATGAAATATGGGATGTATTGAAGTTTGAATGTGGAAGGCTGAACATCAGCTAAATTTAGAGCTCTGCTCACACGGATTTCATGCAGGAGGAGATGAAGAATTGTTTTACTCAACCACATCTGGGATGGTTGAGGTCTCTGGGTGCACTTTGGAACAGATGCAGAGGGCATTGTTCTCTTGGGCTTCGTCTTTTCTCTGCCTCCAATTTCCTTCTCTCTTACACAACCCTCACTGTTCTTCATTCCATCTTTCCCTTTTCCTTTTTGTTTTGCTGTTGTTGTTGTTGTTGTTGTTGTTGTTGTTTTTTTTAAATTACCATTCTGCTTCTTTTGTACACTGTGGGTAGGAGTTGGAAGAACAAAGCAAGGCCATGTTGTCAGGAAAAAGAAATGCCATGCTTGGTAAAATGGAAAGGTATTACTTGCTTGTGTTGCACTGTGTGAAAGATTTACTACACTCATGATTTTATTGTGAATAAGATAATAGCTGTGGAATCAGGCAGGATTAGTCAAATGTTGTGTAAGAGTGGTAAGAATTGTTCAATCATTCTGTAGTAGTGGGTGGAATTGGTCTTGGAGAGAGTGGGACTGGTCAAACTGTTTCCTGGAACATGGGAGATTTGACAGATTTTCTCCAGGATTTGGTGAAATTCATCATAATTTCTGTAGGAGTGAATGGAATTTGATAAAACCTCTGTGGGAGCATAATGGGTTGCATAAACCCTCTGTAGCAGTAGGTAGGATTGGTCAAATTGTCTGTATGGATGGGTTGGAGAGGTCAACTTTTCTCCAGGAGTCAGTAAAATTAATCAAACTTTCTGTGGGAGGGAATGGAATTTGTCAACTCTTTTGCAGGTGTGTTGATATTGGTAAAACCTTGGTCAGACTTTCTGAAAGAGTCAGCAAATGTTTTGTTGATGGGATTGGTCAAACGTTCTGCTGGACTGGGTTGCATTTGTCAGTCTTTGTCTAGGAGTTGGTGAAATGCTTCAAACTATTTTTAGAAGAGGATGGAATTGGTCAATCCTTTTGGTGGACCAAATGGGATTGGTGAAACTTTGGGAAGTTTTTAAAAAAAAAACTTTTTTCTGGAGACAGTGGGGTTGCCACCCCCCACCTTCTTTGTGGTTGCTGGCAGGATTGGTCCAACTATCTGTGGGAGCGGGAAGAATTGGTCAAAATTCCTTTGGGAGTGGGCAAAATCGGTAAGACCTTCTGTGGAAGGGGGAGGATGTGGGATTGGGAAACAGTCCTGCACACACCTCTAGTGTGAGAATTTCCAAATATTATGATATTCTTTAGCTCCATTAAACTTTGGCTTTCTTTGGGTTAAGGATCAGCACAAACGGGCTCGCCTGAGATGACAAATGGCAGGAGGGGGCCTCAGAAGGCCTTCCATGTGATTAAAGCTATATAATCTCAGACATTTATTCATGGATCTCTGGTGTGGTTGGGGATAGACAAGCCGGCCAAATATAACAGTACAAAGTGAATTGTAGGGGGAAATTCCACACATAAAAAATGTTTCATAGGCCGTGGGGACTAAGAGCAGAGAGAAAGCAAACACACAAGCTAAAGTAGAAGGCCATCTTAGCATGTGTCAGGGGACATGGATGGTTATGTAATAAGTATTTTATGACCTTTACACACATTAAAGGTCGACTGAAGAGTCAAGTGCAGCTCTTCTTACCCTTTGGACAAGAAGGCATGTTGCTGGTTAGGGTTTATCTCAAGTACTGTAAAAACCTATTTCTGACATATATACACTCCTTCTGGAGATGAATCACAAAACTTCTTTAAACATTCTCTTTTTTTTTCCTTTTTTTGATTGTTGTCATGTATAGAATTCACTCATTCCATTTAAACTTTTTTCCAAGCAAATGGAAAATTTTGAGGTACATGTACCCCAAATCCACAAAGAAGGCAAAATTGTTCACTTAATTGCGTGCACACAGGCAGATGATATTGGCAGAGGTGGCAGATGATATTCTAGTAGGAAGTCTTGCCATTGTTTGGATTGTTCCTCATCCATCTGCTTTTCTTTCCTGCTGCATCTGTGGCAAAGCCGTATCCTAAACAAACTTGTTTGCAACTTTGGGGATTTGAATTTTTCTTTTTTTCTCATACGCTTTGAAACAAAAGTGGTTGAACTAGCCCAATGAATAATAATAATAAAAACACATTTAAGATGAAAAGATGAAAACACTGGGGTGTTTTTTTTAGGTGTGAATGCAGGACATTCCTCTGCGCATGACTTGTACGTAAATATGTGCGTGTGCTACTCTAGGGTTACAAATCCTACAGGGATTTGATAGTTGAGTAAAGGGATCAAAATTTCAGGTTGTGGGTGAAAAACAGGACTCCTGAGGATTAGAAACACAACCCCGTCTCTAAACAAGTAGCACTTGCCGTCTGGGCTAGACAGAGGGCACGTTAAATCATGCAGGCCTACGGTTAGCTACGCTGACCTGCACTGATCTACAGCTCTGTGGGAGTGAGTGCAGTGCAGTGGTCAGGTGGTTCACACTGATGCAGAGGTGGGTATTAGGGTTGTGCAATGTATAATCATTTAATTACATCTGTTTTACTTTCACTCACTCATAATCTATACCACTTTATTCTGTATACAGAGTTGTGGGGGTCTGGAGCTTATCACAGGATACTTAGGACACTGATTAAAATTTTGCCATATCTCAATATCAAGGTTGAAAACGTGTTTTTATTTAACATATTCGAATGGATAAATTAAAAACACTGTGCCCACATCATTACCTTTTTCCATTGCTATCTGCTTTTACTTGCGAGTTCTGGGCCTCAGGAGTATCTCAGAGTAGGAACATTCTCAGAATGATGCAATTTTGGTCCTACATTTAGGAGTAGGAGTAAGAGCAATTCATCAATAATTCCTAAAATAGGAAATTACTCCTATCTCCACCAAAATGTAGGAGAGCTCCGGAGGATGTCCAAGGAAATGCATAAAGGCAGAGACATGCACGTAGGAGAGATGTTTTGGCAAGATTGAATGATGTGGAGCTCATTGAAAAATATGTTTGGACAAAAATGTAATACTTTTTGTGACAGATCTTGTGTGCTATGTACCTGGTCTATCAGAGAACATTTTGTATGTTTGTGATTTAAAGTGATTGCTACTTTGTAGTAACAATTTGAGTTTGTCACAGTCGACAATGTTGGGAATAATAAATTGAACTTTGGTTCTTACAGCATCACAGATTATGCACAGATTCATATATTTTAGCATGAAATCTGACCATTGATTGTGTGTGTGTGTGTGTGTGTGTGTGTTATTCATATATATTTATGCTACCAGTCAATAGTTTGGACACACCTTCTAATTTTTTGTTATTTTCCTAATTTTTATTTCTTTCCAAAAAGGAAGTTTTATTCCAGCACTTCATCACGTCATTAACACGGTGTAGCAAAGTTTTTCACACTACTCGGGGGTACGTGCGCAAACGACCGGTTGCATTGATGGTTTCACAAATTGCCGTCCACGCACTCTTTTTATCTTCAGAGGTAAGAAGTAGAAACTTCATAAATAACTTTTATTTCTTACTTTGAGGTTGGAGTATTTTTAGTCCTAAATTAACTTTCAGCGCGAGTCCTAGGAGTGATTCTGAGACTCTTAGTAAACACAGGCCCAGAGCTCCCATTGGTGATTGTGGTTGGTGGTTTGTTCAAAAGCTATGGAGGTGAATCTAGGCATGTGTTGAGTGTCTAATAAGAATATCTAATACCTTGTTGTAGTAACACAAATAACAGCATAATAAGAAACTTTTAATCAATTTGGCAATCAATGAAGGCAGTGCGGTGGAATAGTAGTTAGCTTTTCACCTCCAGGTTCAACAGATTAGGTTAACTAACAGTAAGACATGCAGATTAGGTTAACTAAGTGTGTGTGTGAGCGCTTGTGCCCTGTGATAGATTGGCATCCCGTCCAGGTTGTACCCCACAAGTGCCCCAAGTCCCCTGGGATAGGCTCCAGGCCCCCTGTGACCCTGTACAGGATAGGTGGGTGTAGAGAATGAGTGAGGGAGTGTTATATAGAAGAATAATCTTGGTAAACCTCATCATCAAAACTTAGTAAATAGTAGAATTTTGTCCAAAACTGATTTCTGCAAATTTAACGCCTACTCTACTTCTGCTGTTTTATCAACTTTCAAGAGGGAAGAATTTACATTACTATCACTAATAGTTTTTTTTTCCAAGAGATTTTCTCCTTAATTTAGTCTTGGCCATTTCCCCACACTAATCATCTCTCTTAGATCACATGATATTATCTGGCAAGGGTGAAGGTTATCACATGTTTCCTTCAAAACGTGTGAAGCTAACCAACTGCATCTCTTTAAACTGCTGCATGACTGCAGTGTCACGTAGTGGCACAATTCACTCGGAGGAAAGCTCTATCTGTTCATGACCGCATGCATAAACTTCACAAACATCCACAACTGCCTAGTGATACCATGCTTGCACGTGAGGACAAAGTATGCCCCGCCTTTCCCCCAGAGAGCACGGCTAATTTCGCTCTCTTGGATTCCCGGGCCACAGACAGCTGTGGCATCATCAGGAGTTGAACTTGTTGTGTCTGGGTGATAGTGCGAATGCTTTTCTGTTGCAGCACTCTTAAGCCTATGAATGCATTTGAATCCGGTCTGCATTTTTTTCACTTTTTGGTATAAGCCCAAAAATTTGTTGAGGCAGATGTACAAAACAGTCTGCTATTTTTTTTTTTTTACATGCAAAAATCACAATCCAAATTAGGTGGTGCATTTTTTTGTAGGTGTTATTCAGATGGTCCAGAGTGTGCTTTCCTTCATTAAATCAGGGCCCAAGTCTCAAATCCCAAGACAAGTCTCAAGTTATAAATAAGTAAATCTAAGTCAAGTTGAAAGTGTGATGCAACGTAAGTCCAAGTCCAGTGCTTGTGTACTCATGAACCAAACAGATTAGTGTAAATATTTGCCTTCCCCAGTTTTCTGGGTTAAAAATATGTAAGCACTTAAGAGTCTAAATCAGGAGTTTGCCTCATTAGTGAACTGAAAAGTACACATTTCTATTTTTAGGAGCTCAACAAAGATAAAAGATATTGCCTGTTTTGGGGAATAAAAACTGTTATTGGGAAAAATCTAAAAAAGACACGTCCTCGGACACAGACAAAGTAGCAAGTGGAAGAAAATGTCAAATGTATTTCAAAAGACAAACCTTTGAACTTAACTCTCTGTATAGTATCAAGATGAAAACCTCAACCTTGACCAACTCCTCTGTCTCTTGTTTCTAGATGTCAACGAAGAGAAAGCATGGCGGAGCAGGTAAGAACCGGCTTTTTCTTCAACTTTGGCGAGCTCTACTGTGCACAGATGTCCCTTGTCTGGTCTTAGCGTATAAACCAAAAAAAAAAGTTGATGTGTTGGGCTCAAGTGGACGCCTTTTCATCAGGGTTTCTAAGCTTTATTAGAAATCCAAAACCATTAGGTGTTAAAAGGTTCCGATGGTATTTTCTCACAACCAGGTTATCTGTGAAAGACAAGAGAGGCCATGTGTGTGTCACGGTATTTAATCACGTTAATGCGTAGTGTGAGCTGAAGGGAGCTTTTTTCGGACTCAATTTGATTACTAGAATGTAGTATAAAGTAACAGATAAAGCGAGATCGAGTAGGAAACAAGCTTCACGGTTCAGAACTCACACTGTACAAAAGTGAACTGGTGTATAACTTCAATATCCATGGACAATCTGTACTGTTTTCTCTGGGTTAGCCTGGGACAGACAGGGACAGGTGTCTGTGTGTGTCTGGTGTTTGGACAACGCAGGAGCACGTATCCCCCATTTCAGGCCTATTTCAGTGTGCTGGCGCGGTGTGAGGTACACTTTACATGTGTGGTAGGCGGCATACCAGAATTGTATTGTTACTGTTATGGTGATCTGAAATATTCGCCGTGGCGTGATTTGGCCCAAGGGGGCAGCTGCGAGATCCTGACTGGGTGTTCTGGGATTCCATTTTGGGCTCAAGTTGCTCTGTCACATGACCCCAAGGTCACATAGCGATGTGACACAAAGGTACATTATGGCACGTTTGACACTTCTCACTTTCAGCCTCGCATCAGTCCTGCTGTAACTCTCCGGGCTGAATGACGGGCCGCTTTATCCCGTGCAGGCAACAAGAGCATTAACGATGCATGTCCAGCACTGAAACACAGCATTACATCATTCTGAAGTCTGGAGTATGAAACTAGAGTTTAAAGTATCAATAATATTTTACTAGGATAGAAAAAAACAGAAGATAATTTGCATGTGTAATTCAATCCTCAGCATTACCTAACACTCTATGTAACTTAATACATAGTACATTACTTCTTCGCCCATTTCAGGTCTGTGTGCATGGAGTTCGCATGTTCTCCCCGTGCTTGATGGGTTTCCTCCAGGGGCTCCAGTTTCCATGTCCAAATCCAAAGACATGCAGATTAGGATAATTGGTGTTTCCAAATTTACCTGTAGTGTGTGAATGATTGGGGGATTGCATGTGGGTACCCGTGATGGACTGGCACCCTGTTCAGGGTGTACCCCGCCTCGTGCCCTTAGTCTTCTGTGATAGGCTCCAGGCCCCCTTTGGGAACACCAATTATTGGGAACACCAATACCAATACCAATACCAAAACACCACACACACACTACAGGCAGTTTGGAAACACTAGCCAGCCCACACTGCAAGTTTGTCAATTGTGGTGGAAGGGAAAAAACAAAACAAAAACAGAGTACCTAGAGGAAACCAGTGCACACAAACCAGAGGTGGATTCAAACCCACAACCTGGAGGCTTGAGGTGACAGTGCTAATGACTGGCCGAGAGAATTTCCATGAGTGGTGATGATAGACAGTAACAGAACTGGGGCGTTTAACCTTAGAGCTCAGAGCATTACTAGGTTTTATTGATTATATCAAGGCTTCTTATATACGTGTCTTATATCCTTTTTTTTCCAGTGCAATTTAGGCAATATGATGAAATAAATAAATACATTTAATTTTTACATTTTAACTAAATATATAAACATGACTGTTTAAAAGCTATAAAAAGATTTCTAAATCCAATATATTTTTTTTTGTTAATTAATTGTTGTTACACACACACACACACACACACACACACACACACACACACAAAGATTACACTTTATTTAAAGATTACAATTATAAAAAAAAACAGATTTTTAAACAAATACAATAAATTTTTTTACCATAAACAATAACAAAATAAAAATTCCCATATAAAAATACAATATTGTTTAGGCGGATGCGATGCTGCATTATGGCACAACAGTTTCTCTGATCTACATATCAATTCCTGGTTCATGTATTCAAGGAAATATCACAGGTATACATGATTATGTGTTTTTATGTTTGTTTTTAGTTGCTTTTTATGGCTATAAGATGATAATATAAGTATTTTTCTGACTTGTACATATTTTTGCGAAACCGGAGAATAGGCTGAATACTTTATAAAAGATACACAATACCCAAAGAAAATTTATTATGGTCAACTATAGTACAGTACATACCACAATATACCATAGTATTGGTGTGATACTTCAGACATTACCATAGGACTATACAGCGCACCAGGGTTGGTACAGTACTATGACACTTATGGTACCATTGTAGAATTATAGTATTTCCCACTGTACTTTAATGAATATT
Organism: Platyallabes tihoni; assembly: GCA_030068045.1. Lineage (NCBI taxonomy): Eukaryota > Metazoa > Chordata > Actinopteri > Siluriformes > Clariidae > Platyallabes > Platyallabes tihoni. The sequence goes on from JAQQZS010000003.1 coordinate 4,703,141, forward strand.
ATGGTACTTATTGGGGAACACAGTGGCTACTAAAGTTCAGCAGTTCTACAGTATATAATATGGTATGTTTGTAGATAGTGTACCATATCAGAAATGTTAGTACATACTGTACAGTACTGGTATACAGTACAGGAAATACCATATTAATGTATGTAATTAAGATTTTCAACATTAATGTTACATACAGTACAATACATATAATAGCACCTTACAATATAAATATTACTATTATGATACATAAACATGTATTGACAGTATCCTGTATTGTGCGCCATAATATCATATTACAGTACATAGAAGAACCATGTCCAATAATATAGTACATGTACCATTATACCATGTACAACCACGCACCATAGTGAAGTACTGTATCAACACATACACTAGGTATCATGTTTCTGTCAAAAAGATAGTGGTACTACGTATATAGCATGGTACCTACTGTATACAATGGTAAAACATTTTTACTGGGTACTAATCTTGCTACATTAAACCAAATCAATCCACCATCATTAAATAATAAAAGAGTATGTAATTCGAAATGTTGTTCTAAAGGCCTGACACGCATATGATTATCATCATCCATGTACTGTAAGATCCCAAATAAATGTTTGAGACAAAGTTTAAATAATGAAGCAAAGGGATAAAACTCAAGAGGCTGAGACTGTTTTCATTCGTCAGATGGTTATCGTTGATTGAGTGGTCGCCAAAGTGGCTATGTTGGGAAGTTGTAGTTGGAGGGTAAATCATTGAAATGACTTCATTTCACAGTGTTTATTTTGGGAAAGTGTTTTAACATGTGTGGGATGGTGCCGTTATCCGTATTAACTCTGCATACTTTGGCTGGAAAGCCTCACTCGGTGTCACGGCGTGTTACGTTCGGCCACGTGTTTCGAATCGAACGGCCGCCCTAATGGCGAAAAAATAACGATGATGCCATAAAAAGTCCAAGCCCATAGAGTTTGTGGCACATGATATAAAAATTCCCCTCTCATATTTTACTACTGAGGCATAAAGGCTGCATGATGTCAGCGTACATTGCGGCCAGATGGCAAGCAGACGCTCCGTGGCGCACTAATCGTCTCATTACAGTGGGAGAAGTGAAATGTACAGCGAGGGCTCCAGACCACAGCTGGAGTTACCTCGAGGTCGGGCCATCGCTGGTTAATGATCAGCTCTAAAATAAAACATGGGATTTTTTTTTTTAATGCGATATAAAAGCTGTTATTTAGGCTCATGCATTATGTAATCAATTAGGTTTGTGGACAAAAGCCAGGATACAGTACAACCATCTGGTGATTTTAGATATTTAGCAGCTTTTTTTTTTTTTTTTGCTTTCTTAATAGTTTATTTGAAAATGCATTTAAGCAGAGGTTAAAGGGCACCGATTATGCTAAATTCACTTTTTTTTGTGTGATGTTTAAACATTCAGACAGTTTGCGTGTGCAACATGAGGTGGAAAAAAACATTTCATGCTTTTTGTTCTTTTCCATATTTGTTTTGGCTGGGGTTTCAACAAACCAATTAGACTTTCCTCCTATTGTGACCTCATATAAGAAAGCCCTATTTTAAAAGCATATTTTTAATAAACAATATTATAAATTGTTGTATATTGTCATGAATAAAAGAATAATGAGTGTAATATAGATGATGAGAGAGAGCTGACTACTTCTTTAGTCACAAAAATAGATGAATTCAGCTTTGGCTGTTCTTCATACATAAGGTCAGCCTTCGTAGTCACTGCCACTTTTTGAATAATTTTTGTTCAGCCAGGACGTTAGAATAAACATTTCATCCCCGAATTTACCTCTAGTTCAATATTTATATCCGTAACCGACTGGACAACGATTGAACTTCTTTTTCCATTCCTGCCAGCTCATGACTTTAGGGGCCTGGTTCCTGCGCCCAGCCGTGGGACAGCGTCCCATAAACAGATGTCTCTCTGATTCCATAAAGGGACATTAGCTCTGTGGCGAGTTAGCGCCAGACCCCTGGGAAGAGGTCGAGAACAAACAAGACCCAGTGCGCTTTTTAGACTCTCTGAGAATACAGGAGCTGCTCTCATCCGCCGACCCCCCCTCCAAAAGGGTGCTCGTTTGATCTCCAGCTTGTGAGATTCTGGACGTATCTGTGTCTAGACGAGGCCGTTATCGATTGGCGAGAATTTACTGTCTGAAGGGAATTAATAATCTGTCCCTTGTCTTGTTGGAAGCAAGGCCTAAACAGCCAAGGGTATCTGCAACAAATTCCCAAGTGGTCATGTTTAGGAAAAGGAAACGGGCAGAAACATATGGAAAAATACTTGAACTTGTTGACCCTTACCATGTTTTGTGTGTGTTGTTTGTCTTTGTGGATATAAACAGAACTCCTCGGGCGAGACACTGGAGGAAATAAAAAAAAAAGAGAAAGATGCAGCAATTGTTCATCCCTCCCAAGTTTTTTTTTTTTTTTTTATCTCATAGTGATCTCATTGTGACATTGCCCTGATTCATTCATTATTTTTTAAAGTTATGTGTAAAAGTGTTCAAAGACTGAACAAAATTTGGAAACCAAATTGAACATAGACCAATATGACCAATACAAATTAAATACAAACTGATTACTCTTATTTAAAAAAAAAAAAAACAAACTTTAAAGAGTACTGAAAATAATTAACAATGAAAGAGTACCTCTTAGGAATGCTTAATCGCATTAACAACAGGTGCCATTAATTATGCGCTAATTGAATGACTAGACTTAATTTTTAAATTTTATTTATGGTTTGGATTTGGATTGCTTTAAAGTCATTAAAATGAAACATTACATTCATTTCTATACCGCTTTATCCTCTATTCAGGGTCGCAGGGACCTGGAGCCTATCCCAGGAGGCTTAGGGCACAAGGCGG
>JAQQZS010000003.1:4709225-4726249 GCA_030068045.1 Platyallabes tihoni
AGGAGACTTCGGGCACTAGGCGGGGTACACCCTGGACAGGGTGCCAATCCATCGCAGGGCACACACTCATACACACATTATTTTCATTTTTTTAAGTAAATCAAAATCCACTCATTTCCTTGGAAAACAAAATGATTTTCTGGACAGTTTTCATGTGTAAAACTGAGCTTCTGGACTTTCTCACACACGTGAAGATTTCCTAGAAAACGTTGTAATCAGTCATTCTAGTTAACGACCACGCAATTGTGAAATTGAACAGATCGTCACGTGCAGCGAATGATTTGTGTAGGTGTTTTTTAGCAGCGCTGCACTCCTTCACTGCATCAGCTGAATGACGGCATGTTATTTCGTTCTGGGATCCATAATATCGAACCATCGGCGCTCAAGCTAATTTTGCTAATGCGCTTTTTGTTGAATGGATGAGGCCTGGGGGAGCACTTAAAAGCAAAAATTAATCATCGCTAACACTCCCTCCACTGCGTATTCGACAGCGCTTCCTTCTCAACTTACGCCCTCCCCCACACAAACATTTGTCTTTCTCATTCCCTACAGGCGCTACGCTTAAGACGTTACAGAAACATCCTCATTCTGTCTTGCTTGTTTAGTAGCTATAACTGCGGATCTTGTTGTTTTTTTTTTTTAAATAAAAGATTAAGTTCATGATACATTTATCTTAAATTCTTTTAAATGTGGCAAGCTTGATCTTAATTAATATTTCACGTTTCTGTTTCTATTATTAGCCAACTGCAACACACAACTATGACAGATAGTATAATGTTAGCTTGCTTATTAGCATATGCTAGCATCATGGTGTGGGAATGTACCCATGTTCCCAGAGCCCTATAAAATAACTAAAATTGTCAAGGGCTACCCCCTATTCATTCATTCATTCATCTTCTATACCGCTTTATCCTCTATTCAGGGTCGCGGGGGGCCTGGAGCCTATCCCAGGAAGCTTCGGGCACAAGGCAGGGTACACCCTGGACAGGGTGCCGATCCATCGCAGGGCACACACACACATTCACGCACCCATTCTACCCCCTATTAACCCTCTTATTTTAATCGAGACCCATTTCAAGAGAACATATTTCCTCAATATTATCCAGTTTATTTTATTGGAACAAGGTTTCAAAACTATTTAAATATAACAAAAGTAATGGTTATTATTTTATTATGTTTTCTACTTCTCTAGAAATATATATTTTTTCATAATAAAAAAATAAATAGCTAAGAAACATCATTCTCAGGTCTCCCCTATGTGCTATATAGACCCACGGACATTGTACCCTAGAATCGGGGAACATAGGGGTCTAAGAATATAGGACCCTTTGTCATGTGCCATATAAATCTGAGGACCAATAGTGTTATATTTGTATTATCAAATATATAATATAATTGTACTGTATGTAGGTAGGTGGGTGCTTGTTAACTATTGCGTATTGATAATTATTGATTATTCTAGTCTTGTAGTCTTATTCTGACAAATCATTACCTGAATATTTAAAATGTATATGCGGATAATTAAAGATCAAAACTGATTTGAATATTATAATAAAAGAAACCTAAAGAAAAAAAACTAAAAAAAATAAAAAAAATCTAAAAAATCTAAATTGTGTTAGTAACATGTACTGTAGTTCACCACAACTCAGAACAGCTCCAATGCATTAGATGCTTGACATCTTTAGAGCATGGGTTATTTCGCAAGATAATCCCTCAGGTCATGAGTTGATTGTGGCACTGTTTTAATGCACTTTTAATACAAAATCTTAAAAATGAGTTTAAATAGTTTGAAACCAGCCATAATTTTTTCACAATCCTTATGGTACTAAACACTAAACCCTTGCTGGGTGTGGATGGAGACGGAGTCATTATGGAAGAGAAAAGTCTCATCTTAAGATAAAGGGGGTCAGGCAGGAAAATCTTACAATATGTTTGCAAAGATGATTCACTCTTAAAGGACAAGTGAAGCTGACACATTGTAGCTAAAACTATTTGGAATCAATTTAAATGTTGACAACATGAGTTTGGACAACATGGCTTGGAAAGGGTTAAATAATTCTGGTTTTATTATCATTATCATTTAGTGCAGACTGTTGGAGTTGAGTTCTATAAATTTAAGTATTATTAAAGGTAATGTTTATCTTAAACTTCGACTTAACCTACTGAGACCCAAATTCTACTGTTGTGTATATTGTAATTTCGGAAGATTTTCCATTTGTAGTCTTTATTAGAGCCTGACGATTATGAAGTTTGGCAAAATAATTATTCTCAACTGTCCCCATATAAGGATCACACAGGGATATACAGTACCTGTCAAATGTTTGGATAAGCTTATGAAATAACACCTATGGCATTAGGTAATAAAGTAACAACAAGAACTGTATTGTGTCAAGTGCAGTCGCAAAACCCATCGAGCTCCTGATGAAACTGACTCTCATGAAGACCTTCCCAGGAAAGCAAGACCAAAATGTTACCTCTGCTGCAGAGGAGAAGTTCTTTTAGAGGTTCCAGCCTCAGAAATCACCAATTAACAAACAGCACCTCAGATTTAAGCCGTTATGAAGGATTTACGGAGCAGAAGTAGCAGATATACATCTCAATATCAACTGTTCAAAGAAGATTATTGCATATTTTGGGTGAACGCCGTCAGTGTTGCTTTACAGTGTAGAAAGAAATTAAAATCAGGAAAGACCATGGAGTTAGAAAGTGTGTCCAAACTTTTGACTGGTAGTATTTCAAATTTCATATTGTGCTTCCAAAGAACCAGACTTCCTTCTATGTTTAATGTAGTCTTGAGGAATGGTTCTCCAGGCTCCCTGAAGGACATTTTTGGCTCTCTCTCTATATATATGTGGCTGATTTGTAAGCATTCTCAACTTTTGGTATAATGCAGAATGGGCTTGGGCCAGCCTTTTGCCCCAGCGTATCCTCCCAGCTCAACCATCTGCTCTCTCAGGGTCTCTTTCCCATCTGAGCTGGCTGAGTCCCAGTGACCAGAGTGGTGTCCCCAGGCAGCTGAGGCTGATCAGCACACAGGCCTGTCTGGAAGAATTGTAGCTAAAGATGCTGAACTGTGCAGTCATACAGATATTTTTCATAGCGCTTGGTTTTACAGTATGTGAGGAACATAATATTTCAGAGGCAGGTAGATGGAAATTACAAGACATTTACATTACGTGCTTTCAGCCAAAACATATTGGTGCTAAAAAGTATTTCACCTAGATGTAGTGTTTATTTCCATATTTCTCTATATTTCTAATTTGAAAAATTATCTTATTTCTCTTATTTTATATTGAAACTTTTGAAATTTTAGGTCATCAGCAGTCGTATGAAATTTGAATTTGAACTTAAAAAGACATGAACCTAAAAAAATTAATTATTATAAAATGCTAAATTGTAACATGAATTTGACATGGTTACGGACACTACATATTTTTGGTGAAAGATCCTCAATTAATCCTTAATTAAATGCTTTAATCTAAGCAACAATTTGAACAGATCATATGCTTCTAGAAGCTTACACCAATTTTAGTATCAATACTCATAAAGAAATATGAGTAATTAGCATTTTAAATTACTTTTGTTTGAAGTGAGACGAAAAAAATGTAAGTAAAAAAATTGGGGGGGGGGGTACATACAAAGTCAGCAACTTGAATTTTTTAGGGAAGCAAGATTGGTCTCTTCCATGTTGCATAAACTTCAGAAGTAGCTTCTTTGACACTCACACACACACACACACACACACACACACACACACACACATACAAAAATTCAGCACTGGTGAGCATTTATTCCATGTCTGCATGTTTACTTGGAGTTGTGAGCCATCCTGACATCTATATTCATCATATTTCAAACAGAATACGAAAGGGTTCATCTAAAGTTCAGATGGCAGATGAAGCTTTAATATTCAGCCCATATTTACAGCACCATCATCATCACCATTTAGTGAAGATGGATATAGTTTAAGATTAAGCATATTGTTTATGTTCTTTCCTACTTCTAACCTACTTCAACGCTTAGCGTCCAAACAAAATAAAAGATGTGCCATGTTTTCCTCCCAGCAGCTCAGGCAACCTCCGTTCCGTTACGTGATCGTTTGCAGGCGCTGTCCTTCGCAGCGTTGCCCAGATCAGTGACATCATGTGTTTAAACTTATAAGCGGGTGGTCATGTGGCGAAGGCTTTAAAGAGAGCCGCTGGCATTGCGTGTGCATGAAAAATTCCACATGTGGAGAGATGCAGGATGACTTGTGGTTTCCTGTGGGCCTCCACTGGTGCCACCGGCTCTTCGGGAACCTAAAATTCCTTTAGAGGTTGTAGACTTAAAGTACAGTCACGGTAATTAGACGGTACTAAAGATAAAACAGGAAAAGGTTAAAAGCAGGAAGTAGACTGAAATCGGGGCTAAGGATGACAAACCTTGGGAATGAACTACAGTAAATGCAGAATCTGACCGCAGCAAAGCAAATGAAGATGACGTATATAAAGACAAAGTGATCGAGACCTAACATGAAAGAGCAACAAACCAAAGACATGATCGGGGTAGAAACAGGACTAGAACGGGAACAAAAACATTATGCTTGTTTTCACAGGAAACACAATATGTATGGGGTGGCATTTGTGACAGTATTTAGTTTGGTTTGATAAATATTATATTTAGTAGCTTCAGTTGTCAGATTCATTCCCATAAGCATTTTGAATAATCCCTTATGGAAATATGTGTTTCCATATACAGCATGTGATACAGTACACTGGGACATGTGGGTTTCGCATACATCCTCGAAATTAGCCTTTTTCTTTCAGTTGCAGTAAGAGGAACTGTAGACAAAGTCTGTGTGAGTAAGAGAGAGAGAGAGAGAGAGAGTAGAAAAATTAAGCAAATGTATGATATGATAGCATTTTGCACTTAAGTTTGAATTTTTATTTGGTTATTACCTTACGTAGTACTCAGAGAACTTTTTTTCAATAAACAGAAATAAAACAGAACCTAGTCAAAATGATGAACTGAATTTAATTTAATTTTAACCAACTATGCAAACATGACTGAGCAATAAAGATATTTAAAAAATGTGTCACGTAGGCAAAGAAATAACACACATAAACGTAATCACATGTTTTTCTGATTGTTTTCGGTTGTTTCTATGACCAAAAATAAGTAATAATAATAATATGCTCATTTTGAGAATTCTACATTTTTGCGACATCATTCCCATATTCTGTTTGTAGTAAAATTTACTACCTTTGTCCTAACTGATATTTCCGAAAACCCAAATGTACTTCCATATAAGCACATATATATTTCTTTTAATCATCATTGACCTATGCTATGTTGCTGGCACATATCTGTGCCGCTTGTGGTTTAAGTTATAAACAGGGGTTGAAATTGTTGTTATTATTATTATTAATATGGATATGCTTCATTAATCCTAAAAAGTCTTTGCATACGAAAGGGCTCATAGCTTCTTAAAAACGTTCTTCATTGAAGCCGTTTAGATAAACTTTTTTGTAAGGTTCTATAAAGACTCAATGTGATTCTATAAATGTTCAATGTGACTCTTTCATTCATTTCATAGTGATTCTGATTGTAATTTAAATTTCAGGTACATATTAGTGAACTAAACCTAATACAGTGTCATTTCCAGAGTACCATCTCTCAGCTTAAGCACAAGAACTGGTCAAACCTGCAATGACTCACTCATCATCTGTACCGCTTTATCCTGCATTCAGGTTCGCGGGGGGTCTGAAACCTATCCCAGGAGACTTGGAGGCGGGGTACACCCTGAACATGGTGCCAATCCATCCTGCAATGACATTGTATCCAAATACATATATTTCTATATGGAGTTGGTCCCCATTTTGCAGCTATAACAGCTTCCACTCTTCTTGGAAGGCTGTTCACAAGGTTTTGGAGTGTTTCTGTGGGAATTTATGAGCATTTATGAGGTCAGGCACTGACGTTGGACGAGAAGGCCTGGCTCGCAATCTCCGTTCCATTTCATCCCAAAGGTGCTCGATGGGGTTGAGCTCAATAAGGGCTCTATGTTAGGGCCAGTCAAGTTCTTCCACACCAAACTCATCAAACCATAGTCTTTATAGTCCTTGCTTTGTGCACTGGAGCACAGTCATGTTGGAATAGAAAAGGGCCTTTCCCACACTGTTGGAAGCAAAGTTAGAAGCATAGCATTGTCCAAGATGTACTGAAGCACTAAGTTTCCGTTTATTGGAAACCCTGATTGAAATACCTGAATTACAATAATTCACAGATTAACCAATTTTGTCCGTATAGTGTATAAAAATATATTAAATACGATATACTGCTTAAACGAGATCTGATGTGGTGAAGCTCTTGGTAAAGGTCACTTTTACAGTATGGAACATTTAATGGAAGGAGTCTCCAATGTCCAAGCGTTGTAGCTGTCAGTACGCGTGTTAATAAGAGAAACTAGCCTGATTCACAAAACACCAAGCTGTTATAAAAAATACCCAAGTCAGGATGGTAAATCCTCACACCATCTTAGTCCGAAGCGTGTTATTTTTTTTAAAAAAATATCATCCACATGTCTACTATGTTCATCGTGCCTTAGTGTATAATCCTGATAGTAACTGCAGTGTGCTTCAGTAATCAAGGCTGAGATAGTAAAAAAATCCAAAAAATGTCCTCTCTCCCACTCTTTCTCTCTCTCTCTGTATATATTCATATATAGGATAAGTTGAAGTTTCATATCAAAGGCTCAGGCTTTTTTCTTCCATAACTTGCTTAACTCATGCTTGCCAGAGTGTGATTTTCCTCAAAGATAAGTGGCTTAATGGGTTTGAATGGGCTATATGTTTGAATCGGGCTCTATTGTAAATGGCCTGTCACTTTTCCAGTCCCCATCAATTCCATGCAACACTCTGCAAATCTCAGGAGGCATTAGTGCCTCGGGACAATCAGACTGGAATGTTCTCCTGGGCTGTCGCTTTGTGTTTCTCGAACTTAAGTAGACGTGAAGAAGTGCAAGCAGCCATGTCATGTGGACAAGCAGATCATGAGATTGCAATCACCACGAGTGTATATTCATATACATACTCTACTTATGTGTGTGTGGGTGTGAGTGTGTTTGTGTTTGCTAAAAAAAAATAGATTCTGGAAAGAGGATCCCATATATAGCATGAGGACCGCTCGTATTTCATGGCAGCGCAGTGAATCATCCGTGCACTGCACATGACCACTGTTTCCTCTATTCTCCATGGTGATGCTTTGTGTATGACTCAAATCTTCTTTTTTTAATCCTTTTTTTTTTTATTATTCCATACTGTGCTGAATATTGCTCCCCATCTTCATTCTGTAGATGACTATTTTTCTTCATAACTACTGGGTTTGTATGATGGCAAAAAAAAAAAAAAAGAATCTGAAGAATTAAAACATTTGAAAGTTTCACCAAATGTGTTGCATGGGAGCGTTTAAAGATTGCACCAGATGAGCTCATCCCTCAGCAACAGGTCCAGTCCAGTCAACTTGATGTATTATCACCAGCAGACATCTCACAATCCGGGCTGATCCCAAACCTTAAAATACTTTAAAAGGAATGCTGCAGCATTTTGTTCTGATCTGAATTTGCTATATCTACATCTTATGTGTGATTACCGTAGACCATAATGTTTTATTTTCTTGTTGTTTTCTTGAGAACTTCATTTTGAAGGGCAGTTTATAAATTCCAGCAGTAAGTGTGCAATGACAGAATAAAGAAATACAGTATAACGTTTATTTAAAACCATCTACTCTTATGGAGATCTTAAGGGGATTTAAAGATAACTTTCCTACACTGTAGTCATGGAGTTAAAAAAAAAGGGTAACTTGTGCTTTAGTTACTATACATTCTGAAAAAGTAGTTTTTGGAAAAATTGGACTTAGAAAAGGTAAAAACTTAATTTACAAATACTCACTCTTAGTCTATCCCGCTTTATCCTGTATACAGGGTCACAAGAGGACTAGAGCCTATCCCAGGAGACTTAGGGGATGCGGCGGGGTACATATCTCATCAAGGCACACACAAATACACACACTTACACACTACAAGCAATTTGTGAACGCCAATTAACCTGATCTGCTTTGGACTGTGGGAGGAAACAGGAGTACCTGGAGGAAACCCACCAAGCACAGGGAGAACATGCAAACTCCAACTCCAATGCAAAATTCCAGCACTGGTAGCAGGTATTGATCTACCACTACACTCATTTTTTTGTCCTCCTATAAAGATACACCAACACCAACACTGTATGACGCAAGCTTAGCGTATGCTGCTAATACTAATCAACTAATAAACAGGTGACACAAAATGACAGCAATCTGAATATACACGAGGTGTTCAAGTCAAACCAGGACTAGTGATGAAATGTCTCATGAATGAAATCGTAAAACATACCACAGTAAAACATTTGAATGGTGCAGACGATTTGATCCTTGAGTCTGATCTTTAAAAATTGACATACAGTATAACTTGTTGCCATCTTGCAGACGAGTTATTACCACATCCACCGTACACCGTCCTGACGTCACTCCAAGCCATTTCCACATGTTTGGGCTGTTGAGGAGGCTAGCATTTCAGACGTGAAGCAGGTAGTTCAATCATGGCTCCAGCATGTTTAAAAAACGTTCTACCTTGATGGTATCCAAGCACTAGTGAAGCACTGGGATAAGTGCATTAGTGTAGCTCGGGATTGTATAGAGAAATAAAGGGAGTTTCTGCTCTTATAACTGTGTTCTGTTATTCTACACAATCAAAAGTTCCAGTTTGACTTGAACACTTCTTCTGATTCACATTTGTGAGCGTATAGCAGTAAAGCAGGCATGCAGAGAAACTGTTGTGTGTTACAGCACTGGACTTCTCCAAGCACTGATGCATGCATGCTTCCTTTTCTCCAAGTTCACTCACTGAGTCTACTCTTTGTTCATGGATAAACCTGCAATTCTGAGCAGCTTTTATGATGACCGACGATGGGTGCATCCTTAAAAATTAAATTTTTTCATGTAACTGATTTCCATTATAAGTGCTTCAGTTAAGATTAGCTTAATAGGCATTCACATATATAATTTTTTGTCCCGACTGTAACATAACAGCTGAGGCCTGGTAAGCCCATCAGTCCGGTGCTGATTAGTACCCATGTTGACTGTACGCTGCAGCTCGGGTTTCACAGCTGGAGCCACCTGGATCATTTTCGGAGCTTGCATTAGCGCTCATAAATCAGCACTGAGCCCCAGAGCAGCGCGGCACCGTCGTGTCTTTCTTGTGGCTAAGAAACTGATTAAACAATTTAGCATGCCAATCAAAGAGGTGACGGAAGAGGGGCATAAGTTGCAAGGCTATACTGGAGGCATGACAGCATGTCTGATCCGGCTCACCTTGTGTTTCATTTAATATAACAGCACGGTTAATGCGGCGCATTCTGTGTAGCCTAGAATAGCGAGTGAGAAAGAGGAATGGCAGTCAGCCTTGGGTCAGGGTGAGCTCCGGACTTGGCAAGCGAAGGTGTTTTCTTTTTTGCTCAAGCTAATTTGGGAGGAAGGTGACACTAGACTGAACTGGACCCAGACTAGCTGGGTGATCTTAATAAGATGAAAGGAAAAAGTGAACATTTGGGAATTGTTTGGGAATTCAATCAGGGAAAAAGTCTAAAGTTATTGCTGTGGCTTCAAGGCGAAGCAATGCTTCAGACGAAACTGCAGCTTTTGAGTGCGACAGCATGTGCTGGAATAACCTTGTTTTTGTATATACAGCATGCCTCATTTAAAGGTAGATTCATTTTAACTCAGTTAAAGGTGATTTTTATTTATATATATATATATATATATATATATATATATATATTCCTTTAACAAGTTGCCACAGGTCTCAGAGTCCACATTGTGTCTGTTAACACTCCAGCTGGCTGAAATAACCCATTAGATAATGCATTTTGCTCTTCTTTTTCCAAAGGCACTATTTTAATGTTCATGTAAATGAGCTACTCTCAATAGCAGAGCTGAGGGAGGGGCACTTCTTATATGAGGTCATAATAGGGGAAAATATCAAATTGCCTTTTTTAAGGCCTGCCTAAAAGAAAAATGGAAAAAGAACAAAAACTAAGGGATTTGTTGTTTGTATATTACAGACCGAAGAAAAGTAAATTTTGACTAGTAGTTTTCCTTTAATGATGATGCTTCGCAAAAGCTGGTTAATTCGACGTTGCTTGAACTCAAGGAGTCAAAGGTTGAGGAGACAATTCAGAATTTCTAGGTCAGAATTCCGAATTTAAAGTGTGTTTCCTTTGAGATTTGGTCAGAAATCATGAATTGATGCCAAGTTACGACTTCTTTTTGAATGCAGTATCAGACACAAGCGCATATATCATAGTGTCATAATTAGATCAGCTTAATAATGAGTGACTGCAGAAACCTGAAGACATGTGTTTATAAATGCATATGTGGGTTTTCTCCACTGTCTTCAAGTGCACTTATAGGTTTCATGTAATCCTATGAATGCAGTACTGTGCAAAAGTCTTAGGCACCCTGTGCTTTTTAGTACAAACTTTCCTGTGGATTTCTTTTTTTCTCATTATTTTAGGATTTCATTATTGCATTAGCACAAAAAAACTTTTCTGATTTCTGAACATTACTGTTCCAACACAAAATTACATGTTACAGAAAAATATTTGTATGCCAGTAGAAAGCAGCACATTATAAGCAACCACTTTTCAGACAAAAAAACAACAACGTGGTAGTTGCCGGTTTCTGCATGAAAGAATAAAGCAGGTGGTTCTGCAGGATTAAACTTAGTAGCTAATTTCCTTATAAAACTGCAAATAAAAATTGTACCTGGAACCTAAAAGCCTCAAAGCATTGTTACACCAAATACTGACTTTGTTTCATTACTGTGCTTTTTTCTAAGACATGCTTGCTCTATAGCATTTACAGTATTGGCACATGCCTAAGACTTTTGCCCAGGATTGTAGATGCGTATCATATCAAAACTCATGGAATAAGGAGTAAACCATTAAAATGTGCAGATGTAGAAACACAATTAACAGTATGGTGGTGTCATGTGGCCCAATTTGCCAATTATTTCACATCTTACTTTATTAACAAATAACATATTGTGGAACTGCTGTGAAACGTGTTAGATCCTGTTATCACTTATATTATTTCATTCACTACCGTTTTATTTTTATTATTTTGAAGTTAATAGACAAGAAAATAGGTGCTGCTTGGTATATTTCTAAGAAATCAAATAACCAGTGTTAGAAATTTTCTGAGTGTTATAGAGATTTGGAACTGGAGACTCCTTCTGTAAATTTCCAATAAAAATATCCTTATATAAAACCAATAATATATATAAAAGATAAATACATAATGTTTATTTTTGTTTTTGTACAGTATATCAGTTTTTATTAGCACTAGACTACAGAGATCCAACATAGCAGACCAGAGAAAAGCCAACACCACTGTGTCAAAGCGTTGACAAACACTATGACCTCAAGACTTGATGCCAGCTCTGTTTTGTGTAGCTGATCATTTTGTTTTAGAAATGATATATTTACAGTATGCTCCGTTCCACCGGAAAAACCTGAATCCAAGTTAGGGGGGAATAAAGGAATGGCTGGTGTGATTAAGTCTTCCAGCATCTCTCTATCTGCAAGTGTCAGCAGGGAACTGTTGCTTGACCTCAGCTCTGCCAAGCTTAAACTCACCGCCAACCCTCTTTTCTTTTCTTTTGTATCCTGGGAGCTTATGTGAAGAAATGCCGGACATGGTGAACACTGTTGCTCTGAGGTGGTATTTGCTCATCATGAAGTTGTTGTAAAGCTTACACTACGCTAGACTTGTGGTGGATATAGTGTGGATATTTATTTATCGAACCTTATCTGAGTGTGTGAATTGTGGAGACGTGTGCTGGTGTATGTGCATGTGTGCTTGAGAATGCCCCCCTCCTCTTGTAATAGAAGCCAGGTGGTGTGTGGAGACTGTAAATGTTTTCCCATGGATTTCTGTGGTTGGCCGGGCCTTAATAGATTCTGACTTGACGGCATTACATGCTTTGTCATACAACGAAACAATAGCGTTCACAACCCCCCCTCCCTCTTCCTTCAGCTTCTTCTCATAAACTGCTGTGCTTTCTGTGTGATGCCTTACATGAGCTTTGTGCAGAGATGGATGGATGTTTCGAGAGCAAAACCACAAGCGGCTCGCAATAATGTCATCGTGTTATTTTATTTTCATATCCACACTCCTTCTCTTTGTTAGACGTGTACACACAGACTCCATTAATTTCAACTGACACCTAAACAAAAAGGAGTTCTGTAGCTTTAAGACCTTTCCTTTCCTTCCCATCCGATCCCCTCATCGAAACCCAGATATATACCACATGTGTGGTTTCTCCGGAAAACTGGAGGCACGGCTTGGGAATATTCGCTCAGGAAATTTATAGCGCATGCCTCAGACGGGCCTGAGCAAGACAGGGGGAGGTTCCAAGCCTTGAATCCATTAAGACCGGAGCGTAATCCCCCCCTCCACCCCCCAGGATTCCAGGGGCCTGTCCTGGGACCTGCAGTCCTTAAGAAGACGACCAATGAGAGCTCAGAGAAATCATGCCCTGAACATCTGGGCTTTTTCCCATTGAAGCTCATTGGTCAGGCTGGAGCCGTGGGCTCAAAGGCATGCAGGCAACAAGTAAAAGTGCTCAGATGGAATTTTATCTCGGCTGGATATACTGTACATAAGCCAATTTGAGCTGCATATGAACAATACGTATACATTAGATTTACATATTTTTGTAGATAACAAATGGCTGGATGCTGGATGTGTTGCACCCAGTGTTCCAAGGTATTGTGTAATCATTTACCAAGATGAACCAATGAATAATTTTAGACATTTTTGAATTTCTTAAATTTTCAAGACAACGGTACCCGGATTAAAAAATGGTAGTAGGTATTAATCAACTCTTAAATCTCTAACTAGATCTTTTTAGAGCTCTACAACAGAGTGTTTTGCTTTCTCCGTATTCCAGGTAGAACCATTTGAAAAATCTAGGACCACTTCATTATCCAAGGAACCCCTGAAACAATGCATGAAATACCCAAAACCAAAAAAGTTTAGCTAAACTTAAAGCACTTAATGGGTTCTAGGTATAAAATAATGACCTGTAATTATGTAATTAGGACAGTTTTATCACACACTTTTTCTCTGGGTTCTCCAATTTGTTCCAATCTGTAGGTGGACTGCCTAGTCTAAAGCTGGCTTAGCTTTTATGATTAGTCTTCAAATATACGTCCATGGGAAACCTATGTAGAACCGTGAGTGTGTATACAATCAGAAATGTATTTGTTCATTTATTGAAAAGCTAAGAACCCTTAATTATTCATTGAACCCTTGAATACCTGTCAACAGTATTAACTGTAAAATTGTATCCATTGTGTTCTTGTTAATACCTGAAATGCATCAGGTTAAATGCTACCAATAGTACTTGGTAGACCCATTGGAAAATGCTGTTTAACGTAAAATGTTGTGCAACTGTGTACATAATGCAATACTACATATCCTTTCTCCATAAATCCACATCCAGCTCGTGATTTGGAGAGTATTTCCACTGTGTTGAAATAGTTTTCAAAGAAAAATACCATAAATATAATTTTCCCATAAATATCCATGTCTTCTGGTGTAAAGTCTATAAAAAGTAATGATATTAATTCGGAGAGGATTCAGTGACCTTGTGTTGCCAAGATAGGAAGTTTTCCATTACCCTTCCTTTAGGACAGAAATAAGTTCTCTCTCTCTCTCTCCCCCTTTCTCTCTCTCTCTCTCTCTCTCTCTCTGTAGGACACACTAAAATTTCTAATCCAGTAACAAATACAGAAAACTGACTGTTTGCTACTGGATTAGAACGTTCTTTGTGGCTACCAGTTCCTCCAAATCCCAGTTTGAATGAAACCAGCTTCTGACTTTGTTACTCATAGAAGAGCACAAAATCCTGTGACTTAAATGTGTTTGTAGGGGAACAAAAACAACATGCAACTGTGGCCAACAATTAGAATATCTGAGTGCAAAAGTTTGCACACCCTTAAACTTAGAACCAAAGGCAAAGATTATTGTAAGGAATAAATAAGGTACAATATTAGAAGAACCGTCGGAGATGTATTTAAATCTGCAGTAATGTTTTTTCATTTATTCCGAACAGTTTTTAAGTTGTAAAATCAATTTCCTGTTTTTATTTTACCCCAAATCCATTGGGGATGCACACTTTTTGCATTTAATTGTATCCTTAGAAATAGGGATATATTATTTATATGGTATATATTTAATGTTTGTAAGTGATCATTTGTACTTGTGTCCATAGTTAGGCTAAAAGACAATGAAATGTGCTGTGTGTTCAAAGAGTTCGTCACTGTTTGGAGAACTGATAAATGCGTGATTAGCTCATGCCAAAACAAGCAACCCTGGTGAGATGGAATGGAGGGCCATTCACATGCTGATGACCACTTCCTGCCCTTACATCAAATATTGCTTCCTTTGTGTCTGTTCTAGAGACTGCGGTCTAGCCATAATAATCTTCTCTAAGATAACTCCACGTACTGTGATGTACAACATCAAGGACCAAGGAAGGATGATACTGTACCATTGACTTGTTGGACCTTGCCATGATAATTGGGTAAAACCCTGAAAGCTTGTGATAGAGTCGTGATAGTCATAAAATGAACCAGGGACAACTTTGGCTATATTTTGTTCCATTACATATGATTTAAGTAATAAAATAAAAAGACGTATACATGCTAAAACTGCTCCAAACTCTCATACACTTAAATACATGAACATTATTTTTTTCATCTAGTTGCTTTAATTGTTGCTTTTTGCTACACAAATTGCTGTTATAAGAGTAATAAAACTCTTCAAGAATTGCTGAAGTGTTTTATTCCTCTTGCATCAAAGCAATTACACAGATTGCCAAATTGTTGTATTATTCTTATACACTACAAAAGGCCAAGGAATAAAAAAATATTATTTATTAAACAACAATCTGTCATACAGTACTTTGTATCTGTTTGTACGAGGGGCCTTCAGGTCAATCCGGGACTTGTGATGAATTTATTCACAAATAAAGGTGTAAAACCGATTGACATTTACAGAAGACTTCAAGCACAGTACGGTGATGAGACTCTAAGCCGGAGTAAAACATTTGAATGATGCAAACATTTTAAAGAACAACAATCCGGCCGAGGTGGTTCAGAGCCCACTGCAGTCGTTCCCCTGAACATTCAGCGAGTAGACTGTCTGATCCTTGAAAATTGACATATAACTAGTTTGCAACTTGCAGATGAGACGCATCTGTCTGTGGGAACTATACACACAATCATTCACCAACACCACTTGCACATTATACGAACTCTGTACTGGGAGTTATTGCCACATCCCCCGTACAGTCCTGACCTTACTCCAAGCCATTTCCACATTCCATTTTTTGGGGCATTAAAGGAGGTCCTGGGAGGCCAGCGTTTCAGGCAGTCCGATCATGGCTCTTTCTACCTTGATGGTGTTCAAGCACTAGTGAAACACTGGGATAAGTTTTTACTCTCATAACAGTATTTTATTATTCTGCACAATCAAAAGTCCCAGTTTGACCCGAATGCCCCTTGTAGTTCAATTTTATGTGAAACAAGTTAGCTGCTATCACATGTTATAGCAGCTATAAACCGCTGTATTTCTTTTCTCTATCGACTCTTTTCTAGAGAGTCCTTCCGTAAACACAAATTATTTAACATGTTCATGTGGAGCACATTAAGACATATAATCCTGTAATCCACACCTTTCAGCCAATCAGAATCAAGTCTTCAACATAATAATAATAATAATAATAATAATATTAATAATAATAATAAATGTGTATTTAAACAATGCCTTTTTGTAAGATGTGTTCACTAGTGGTTCGTGACTGACGTGCGATCGCCTAATGGAATTGTTCAAGTTGAAGGCCACTCTGATGGACATGCTAGGCAGAAGTCAGGCCGCTGACAGGCCTGCGATGTGCAGCTCGGAGTTCTCGTCAGGTTCTGTGATAGATTGAGACAGGTTGTCTGTACGAGAGCTCAGCTTTGCACGGATCCGTGTCCTGCAACTGTCTGCACAGAGCAAACAGAGCCCAAAATAGAAAGCTGGAAGTTCTCAGTGGGGAGGACTCTCTCTGTCAGACTGACCTCAAATATTTCTGACTTACCAGCTTGGCCTGAGGTGAAACTCAGCTGGATTGTATGGAAAGACTGTCCTGTATAGTCACAAAAACCCCATCCCTTTTATTACTCTCAACCAGCATTGCGAAGTTTGCATATAACAAAGTACAATTTTAGATTAGCTGGAACTGAACAGCTAATAATACTGTATTATATTAGCGGACAGCTAGCAGGGAACAATTTTATTTAGCTGGAAGTTAACTACTGCCAATGTAATAACAGCAGAAATTTATCAGCTAACAATTTTATATTAGCAGACAGCAAACAACAAACAGATTTACTTTATTTACATGTTAACAGCTAAGAATTTTAGATTAGCTGGACCTTAACAACAAGCTATTTTAGATTGGCTGGTAATTAACAGCTAACTATATACATCTAAATAGCAAACAAAAATTATTAGTTAGAAGAGTGCAGCATACAATTTTGAATTAGTTAGAATGGAACAGCTAACAATATTAAAATAGAAATTTTTACAGCTAACAATTTTAGATTAGCAGACAACAAACAATGAACCATTTTAGTTTGTTTACATGCTAACAGCTAAGAATTTTAGATTAGTTGGAACGTAACATCTAACAGTCTTAGATTAGCTGGAAGTTAACAGCTAACATTTTTGTATAAGCAGACAGTGAAACAGCATAATAATAATAATCTTCTTCTATACCGCTTTATCCTGTGATCAGGGTCGCGGGGGGCCTGGAGCCTATCTCAGGAGGCTTCGGGCACAAGGCAGGGTACACCCTGGACAGGGTGCCAATCCATCGCAGGGCACACACACACACACAC
>JAQQZS010000003.1:4738678-4759558 GCA_030068045.1 Platyallabes tihoni
CATGCACACAGAGCCGGGAATCGAGCCTGGCCAGGCATCCAACCCGGACCCGGGAGGTGCAAGGCGACAGTGCTAACCACTACACCACCGTGCCGCCTAGAAAATGCTTTAATCCTGTAATTTTTTAAAACACTGACTTTGATATACTTTCCCTAATCCTGAGAAAAACAGCGACAGCAACATGCAAACATGATGTGTTTGACTTTCTCTGGTTCTGAGTCTGATTCTACTGTTTGGTGTTTGGGCTAAATTTGCTAACATGTTGTGTAGCGCCAAGCAACGTGTAGGATGAATATTTTACTCACCGTTACATTAAGAGATGAATCAGAGTGAATTTATTTTGAAATCGAGACTCATATTGAAATCCTACACATGCCAGTCTGGGAGATGAGTGAATTAGCTGATTAGCGAGCTAACTTCTTGTTAGCTAAGGATGTATTAGCTCTGGGCACTGTGGTATATATTTGATAAGTTTAGCTGGTGTTAAATAAAAGCACTGATAATTGATAAAGAGTGTAAAATATTTGAAGTATTTGAAATTGAAATCATAACAAGTATCAATGTGTAACAAAGGAAGCTAGCTTAACAGCTAACCAGTTAGCTGGTCGGGTAGCGATGTTAAACATTTAGCTTTGTACGTTTATATATCCTAGCAATTGTTTCATGACGGTGAAATGTTTTAGGCATTTCTTAGGTTTCAAAAAATACGTATTTATTGATCTACATATTCGTATGGATTAATTTATTTTGTTTATCAGTGTTACCTCAGTTCGGATTTGTGTGTTAAATCTGTTTTTAGTTATTTATGCCTTTTCTTCAGAACAAACTGTCCTGTGTTGTGGATGTTTTATTCCAACCTGAAGAATTTTCATTAACAGAGTTTTTTTTTTTTTTTTTTTTTACTGATAAGCCATGTCTGGTGATAAACACAGCGCGTCCCGCTGCATTAATGAACGCCATTGTTTCAGAGTCGTCAGTCCAGACTTCTTCCGTCTGGCCCATTCTGATGCGTGAAAGCCCATCTAGCTGATTCACAAAGGTAAAAAACCTGCTTTGTCGCCTCCGCGGCGAGGTGGGGGGGCGCAGGTTAACCTGGTTCGCTACTTACTCAGCTTAAAATTGCCACACAGCTCCGTTTAACTTTCTCACACTCTCTGTCATTATATAACACACTCCTCCTGAGTAAACCTGGCACCTGCGTGGGGCTTCACAGCGGCAGGTTTGTTCTTTTAGACCGGGGTGGCGTCTCTGCTCGTGCTGTTTTTCTTTACCCTCCCGTGCACAATCCACCTTCTCACCCTCCGTCCCTCCCTCCCTCCCCCCGCTTTCTCCACACTGTCAGCTCACAAGCATTCCTCTGGTATTTATATTTCCCTCCCTCGACTTGCCGTGGTCGCACAGACCTCGGATTCAGCTCGGCCTGAAGGGACGGCCCCCGTCACCCACCTCCTCGTTGGCTCCCGGCTAGTCACATGGCCGACAAGAGGAGGCGTTCCTGGCGTTCCTCCCGGATTCTGTCGAGGCTTTCTGTCTCATATCTCACACGTGCGAGGCGCTTGGTGGACACACTTGTGCAACCTGTGTTTTTATTCGTGGTATTTGCTTTACAAGGACAAGGAAGAGGCAGTTGTTGGCAGGGCTTGCCGTAATGTTCAGGGAGCTGCCTGAGGCAGAGGGCAGCGAGTGTTTGGGTAGTATGACCCCAGAGACGCAGGACATCTACCTGAGGATGGACCACCACAGGCGGCGTTCGGGGTACAGACTGGGTCGAATCATTGCCAGGCAACAGCTGCTCCGGAGGATAGCGGCAGGTAATTAGGACGGGGTGGAGGCAGTATTTGGGTCAAAGTCCATGTGTGTTTCTTGTATTTACATTGAAATTTAAACATGTAGGTTGCTGGAAAACAAGAACTGACCTGGAAATATGTTGAAGTTTGGAACTTTAATTTGGGTTTGAGGTCTTTTAAAGTGCATGATGGTGAGTTAAAGTTCAGATGGTTCATCTGGTGATGAAGTACCCAGGCATGGGTGTTTCTCAGAATGTTGACACCTCAGGCTGCTGCAAGCAGGACAATAGAGGAGAACCTGAGCAAGCACTGCTTGACCTCTCAGGTCCGCCCTTGTCTTTGTCTTTGTCTAATCAGCATGGATGCTCACCTGGGGGGTGGGGGGCTGCTCACACCCTGACTTCCCTTTAAACACGTTTTCTAGGTGTGATGCAAAATTCCTGTGATTCAAGTCCCCTTAAAGCAAAACCAAAATCTGTGTACCTGATACATACATTTCTATTATATTTAAAGTTTTTATAGCCTATAAATGATCATAAAAAAGTATATATAAAATCATTTATCACTAATTGTGCTTTAACTCAATTTAAAACTGTAAAGTAATAAAATGACCTTTGGAGATTATAGAGTAGTTTGACTTGCGTGCGCTATCAGTTATACCGTTGGTTATTCCTTCACTTAGAAGCGTCGCACGGAATCTCAAAGCCCAGGCCCAGACATGTGGGACACACACACACACACACACACACATTAGCACACATACACACATACTGGGGAGCTTGATTATCTCTGATAGGACACACAAGGACATGTGTGGTCTTGTAGTAAAGGGTTTCCTGTGAGAGTATGAAAGTTGTCCTGGCTGAGATCGAGATCAACTCAAGTAATTTAAATTGGGAGTGATGAGATATGACCATGAGTGATTTCTCTATTTCATAACATGAACCTGTGAACTTCCTCGAGATATTTATGTTCCAGATTTTTTTTTATGGCATTGTTCACATCTGTGGTATGCACATTTGTTAGCACTTTGACTAGTTTTCCTAACTCAGACTTTGGACTAGTGTTCATTTTGACAGACATTTACAAGGCTAAGCTATTACTGTTTAATTATTCTGCAGGTAGTGTACGTGGTGTAGCTCTGAGGTTAACTTTCCCCCACTTGACCCAAGAATAAAAAAGAATGTATTATTCCTCCGTAATATAGCATTATGGGGGCCGATGGGTGGCTCGGTGGTTTAAGTGTTGGACTGCTGACCAGGAGGGTTGACCCTTGAGCAAGGTCCTTCAAAACGCAAGTGCTCAGATACAATCGGGCATTGAGCTGCCAACCCGACCCTGTAAATAACTGCCCCAATAAACGGTGGATGTATATCTGTCGGCTGATGTTCTGGGCGGCACGTAGATGGAATCATCATAGTCATAGTCTGTGATTAATCATCATGATTAATCACAATTTTAAAATCTCACTCAAAAGGATTAACTTGTATTATAAATGTGCAATGTTGAAATAAAGAAATGCATGACAAACTGTGCATTTGCAACAGTGGGGCTCAAACTCAGATCCTCAGATCAGAAAATCAACAACCTAGAGCCTTAGCTGACTGAGCCACCACTCCCACATCTGTTTAATTTATGCTTGTAAAAATAGTTTCCCCTTGAAGGTAGCTCGAGCACACAACTTTGGTTTTACCCAAACTTCCATCTCAAAGCATTTTATAATGAATTTTGCCGTTCAGCACACCTTGTGACGTTTTCTAATGTCATCTTATTATCCACGTTAAACGTATCATTATCACACACAGCCGGGTAACCGCGCTCAAACTTGGTCATATGACAAATTTTCGGAAAAAATTAGTAACATGTTAAAATTTCTAGATTCATCACATGCATTAATGTATTAATATTGACAGCCCTATAAAACTACACAACACTATTCACAACACCAATAGTTAGGGGTTGTGAATTTATCATGGTGGATATTTATAGTTTTTACAATTATCTGTATCAATAACTTTTGCTGAGAGGGAGCACATCTTAAGTGAAGTTTCTGCAATCTATAAGAGGAACACAATACGGCACGCTGAGCAACTGTACTTTCTGCACCAGAATCTGCTGTTGCTCAATTGGGACTACTAGTTGAGACCCAAATTTTCATCAAAGTTCTATTAGTTTAGTTTCAGTTGTATTATTTGGAATATTAATTAATAACAAATGATGCAGGGACTTTTTATTTCATAAGATTTTTGTAATGTTAAAGAGTTATTCTTTAATTAAACAATGTTTTGTGTAGAAGTTTTTATTTTCATGTTCTGAATATTGTTATCATTACTAATTATCGATATTGGCATCAGGCCTGAAAAAAAAAATCAGTCAATCCTGTTCCTTTTTTCCCCCCCAAAAATTGTTCCTTTTACCAGGTGAATTAGTATCTGTATGAACTTGTAAACCTGAATATTTCCTTCATAAAGTTGTTTTTTTGTTTTGGCAGAATGAACATTAAATAGTTCCTTGCACATCCCAACATCGCATCTAAATTAATCAAAGATGAACATATAATAACTTTAGAAATAATATAATATTTAGAAATGGCTTCCGATTTAGTTCTGGTGTGTTGGAAAATTGGACAGATGACATCATACATTAATCGTGTCATCGTTTTTGACACCATCCCTTCTTTCGCACTACAAAGTTCTAACAGTGTGTTTAGATTCCTCCACTTTGGATGATCTTTAGATGTCTTTCGTAGGAATAGTCTGAACAGGTTAATAGTGCAAATTCGACTTTTAATTAGGCTTTTCGACTTATTAAAGGCTTCAATTTGCAATTAACAGCGGGTTGGAATAGAAACAAAGCAAATGTGAAAAAGAAAGCAGAAAAAGTAAAAGAAAAAATAAACACATCCGAACTCTGCCCTAACCGTAACCTTAAAGTTAATTTCAAATTTATTTATAAATCACAAAACCGTTGACCAAAGTGCTATACCATTATAAATACATAAAATTAAAATAAAATAAAACAGGAAAAAAGACAATGAGAACATAGCCGTCACTCTGTGTGAAATACCAAGGAGTATTAAAAAATGTCTTGAGACGTGATTTCCAAATAGAAGGAGTATTAACATATGTCTTTTCATACAATTTGATTTAGCACATTGCTAGAATTTGGCATGATTATGTATGATCCCTACAATAAAATATAGAGTAATTATTAAAGAAAGTAATAAATCATGAAAGAGCCTGCGGTTACAAGGAAATAATCAAGCAATGTGGTGTGATGTTGATTATTTTTATCGGCAAGACCTGATGGATAACTTGTCCGAAGAGAGACACCTCTGTCCATGGGAACTGTACAAACAATTATTCATATATACCAACACCACTTGCACATTACAGGAAGTCAGCTAGGAGTCATTGCCACATCCCCTGTACAGTCCTTATTTCAGTCCAAGTCATTAAAGGAGTTCTTGGGAGGCCAGCGTTTCAGAAGTGAAGCAGCCAGACTGATCATGGCTCCTGTGTAATGAGAAAACGTTCTACCTGGATGGTGTTCAAGCACTAGTGACACTCTGGGATGAGTGAATTAGTGTATCAGCGGATTATGTAGAGAAAGTCCCGGTTTGACTCGAACGCCTCTCGTAGTTTTTTTTTTTAATGCAATAAATGATATTTATTCCTTTTAAATATTCATCGTGTCTGAGCGGCTGTAAATCATCTCGGTTGGCGCCTGACTCAGAGCGTGAGGGTTCAGTGTGACGTTGGAGCAGGAGAAAGTGAAAAGGTCAGGGCTGTGACCCTGATCACACGTTCTCACATTCCTTCCTGTGTGGAGTGTTGACGCAGAGAGAGAGAGAGATCACGGCGAGTCCAGAGAGAGAGCAGAGAGAGCGCTCAGCTCCACTCAGAGTCACTCACCCGTGCCTGAGTTTAAGCTACCACACAGACACACACACACACACAATCACACTCAGCGCCTGCCTTGGCATGGCTTCCGTTAAAGCGAGAAGGCCTTCCTGTGGAGAACGACTCAGTGTACTGTATACACATTACACACTTTACTCTAAGGTTAAAGAAGAGTGTTAGCGGACGCCTTTGCTTTCATTAACGTGCTAATTGCAATCCGTTTCTGCTTGGTATGTGGCAACTGCCTGAAATCTTCAGTCCATGTAGGGTTTAGCGGTTCAATTTCAAGAAAAAAAAAATCCTTTTCCTGCGTTATTCAGAAGACAGCAAGTGCTGCATTACTTCCACGCTTTGGCATCCCGTTCCTCCGATTTGAGTATGTGGCCATCTGGTTGCCAGACAGACAGGATAATCGAGGGTCTACACATCTGTTACTGCTAATCACTCATACACACACACACACACACACACACACACACACACACAGAGTGAGAAAGAAAGAGAGAGAGAGAGATAGAGAGATTTGTGTAAAATGCTCCCTAAAGACGTATAATGAGGTATACAAGCCAGACAAACAAGCGATACAGTATAGTACACTCAGAGTCACGCTCACACTCACACACTGGCCGCTCAGTGCAGAATCAATGAGCTATTCATGACTTCACGTTGAGGAAATTTCCTGCTGAAATATTTTTTTTCGAAGACTCTCCTGAATTCCTGATCGCTTTCTCCATTCACTCACACACTGCTATATTCAGAACGTTTTTCCAGCCAACGTGGAAATTCGATTCGAAGCCAAGAGCTAAACGAAGCAGTCGATTTCACTTGACGAGGTTTGCTAAGTATGACGAGACGGAGGTACGTTTAGCCATGAAGGCTTATGATGCGGAAACTGAATCGAGGACGCTAAGTTCCACTGTCGCACACTTTGAAACCAGTAGCCGCTGTATGTTTAACAAGAGAAACCACAGCGCTGTTGAAAGCTCGGGAGGGGTTTCAGTTTTTCCGTAACAGCAGCTCGGAGTTGTAACCTCTAAATTCTACTACGTTATTGTTTCTATATACATAGAAACAGTGTATAGTCACTGACATGGTGAAGTTTTCTTCAACTTTCTTCAACTCAAAGTTCAAAATTCCAGCACTTTGTACCAGACAGGTATAACGCTAAGCCAAGTCACGTTACCGTTGTTCCACAACATAACGTTTTACTTATTTTTCTTGGCCTTTTCCTTTTCTCAGGGTGCATTCAGTCCGCAAGTTATTGCCACAGGTTTTACACCGGGTGCCCTTACTGCTGCCATTACTGCAGGCTTTGCACTGGCACTGAGCATGCTCTGAATCTCAGTGGCTGGGTATAGATATAGGGGTTCAGAGCCTTTCCCAAGGGCCCAACTGTGTCAACCTGGAGGTGATAGGGCTTGAACCCCAGACCCTTCTACATGCAACCCAGAGCCTCGACTATCCCCTTTAAATGATCTATAGATGGATAAAAATTTAAGTTCTTTAACTCATAAGAAATTAATTTTGGAAAACTGATGTATAGAAGGAATTAAACACTTCAGGGTGTCCTGTGAGCCGTGCCATTTAATTGTATATGCATTTTAATCTATCTTTTTTTGTCGCACCGAGTCAGTTTTGATTCCGAATCGATTTACACTTTTGGCCAAAACACATTATACATAGAATACAGAAAATGTGTGTGCCTAAGAAACTACTTCTGAGTTTATGCAACATGGAAGTGACCAATCTAGCTTCCCTAAAAAAATTTCAAGTTGCTAAATTTAGCCGTTTCGGAGAGAGATGATTTTATATCTGCCCCCAAAAATGGCTTATTTTTTTTAGCGTTATACTGTCTAGCTTAGAACAACAATTTATAATGTAAATTATTCATATTTCTTAATAACTATTAATACTAAAATTGGTGTAAGCTTCTAGAAGCATATGACCTGTAAAATTTTTTGCTTAAATTAAAAATTATTCCAGTTTTTGGTAAAAGCTTAAAAAGCAAAAGAATCTGTAGTGTCCGTAACCATGATTTATTAACCACATTTATGTTGCAATATCTTAACAATTTTGTATTTTAGAATAATACACTTTTTCAGGTATTTGTCTTTTCATGTGAAATCTAAATAGGCCAAGTTTCATCTGAATGACAGTTAAGATCATTGGAAGATTTTAATTTAAAAAAGTTACAGACACGCCAGACATAAAAAGGCATGAAACTGTATTTAGCAAATGTGTTTCTTTTTGTCTGCTAAAAATATAAATGTGTATCATATTTACAAAAAACGAAGCATAGATCTGGAGATAAGAAGCATTAAGTGTTATGAAAAATGAGTATTATGAGGATAAACAGTATACAAAAACAAATTTTGTATCCCATCAGAAAATTCACTTATTTACCTAAGAGACAGTTTATAGAACCAATACCATGTTTTGTTCGTTTCCAAATTATTTAATGTTAAATGGCCTAAAATGGACAAATTCTATTAAAATAAATACAACAGCTTTTTAAGAAAATACAAACTGCTTACAAACTTCTGCAAATACTCGCATTTTGCAGGAGTATCGCTTCTTCATCTTTTGAGTTTGTATGCGTTTGGTCCAGTAACGCCCCATTCTGGACTAGACAGTCTATCTGTCTTCACAGCTCAACTGTTATTGTGAAACCAATGGATAATCATATGGGCGGTTACATTGATTTGTATTATTTTAAGTTAAATACGGCCAGACAAAAATTGTAAGGTTCAGTGTTGTTTTAACTTTAATCCCAAATCCTCATGCATGCACGCAGAGCTGCACACTGTAAAAAGTATTTCATCTGCAAAATAATAAATGTCATTTTCTAGTGAGAAGCGTTACAAAGCACACCAAAGGCCATCGACTTCAATATAAATTTGATGATGAATTTTCAAACACTCTCATCCTGTTTTATGAACCCATTACTAGAACCTCGTGTAAAGCCTGAAGCTCAAAGCCTGTGGTTTTGTTTCTAGCCGCACAAATACAGTGAAGTGTTTAGAGACTCGGGTCTTAAGGAGGATAAATACTCGAGTCCCTCCTTTACTCAGTGGGCGTGTTACAGGTTTGCATGTCTGAGTGCCGGCTTTTGAGATCTTCTTACATAAAGGAGTTCTTAAGTGTGTCAGTCTCGTTAGAGACTGAGTCCTTGGTGATGTATTATTCATAAAGGCTTGAAGCACTTAAGGGAATGCAGATTATACTAGACATAATAGACTTGTCTGGATTTAGATAGATTATCAAACAAAAGTTATTTTGAAACTGGAGAAATTGTTCCATGCAGGTTGTTTTAGCAGAGAACAGACCGTTTCACAACTGGAGAAAGTACTTAGTAGATTCAGAGAGTCAGTTATTACAAGGACGATTCAAAGATTCAAAGAGTCATTTATTGTGGAGATGATTCAGAGATTAAGTTATTAAGTTATTACAGAAATGACTCAGAGAGTCATAACTTACAGACATGATTCAAAGATTCAGAGAATCATTTATTACAGAAATAACTCAGAGATTCAGAGAGTCATTTATTATATAGATGATTCAGAGATTATGTATTAAAGAAATGAGTCAGAGCTCACTCAGAGTCATTCATTTCGGAGATCACTCAGAGATTCAGAGAGGCAATTATTACAGGGATGATTCTGAAATTCAGAGATTCATTTATTAGTGACTTGACTCAGAGTTGGTTAGTCATAAAGTACATAGATAAATCAGAAATCAATTTAGGACAATTACTCATTAAGTTTTCATATAAAAGTTGATTTGCATATTCAGAGAGCCATCTATTACAGACATGACTTTAAAGATTCAGTCACTTGTTACAGACATGACTTACAGGTTAATTTATGACAAAAATGATTCAAAGATTCAGAGATAAAAATCAGAGAGTCATTTATTATAGAGATGATTCAGAGATTTACTTATTAACTCAGAGAGACAGAGATGATTCAGAGTCATTTATTACAGAGCTGATTCAGCGAGTCGTTTATTATAGAGATGATTTGGAGATTAACTTATTAACTCAGAGAGACAGAGATGATTCAGAGATTCGGATATTAATTTATTACCAAGATGACGCAGACATTGATTCGGTGAATCATTTATTACAGAGATGACACAGAAAGCAAATACACTCTGCAGGTAACTGACGCTGCCTTTCACACACTCTGTTAAAGTGTATTTAGAATAACTGTTTCTGATTGGGGGTTAGCTGTGACCTGGCAACATTATAGTTTTAGAGTTGAAAATGAAATGAAATAATATTGCTTATGGAAATGATAACAGGTTTGATGTTATAGCACATGACAAAACAATATTTTCACTTTTCACCTACATGGCAGTGTTGAATTAGAAATATTGGTACCCTTTAAAAAAAAATGAGAAACAAACTGTACACGTAGTGATTTATAATTCTTTACTAACACCCCTTAGTAAAGAAACCTCGCTAATCTTTCTTCAAACAATACCTCCCAAAATGTATATTTTAATATTTTTAATTAATGCCATCTTTTCACAATTCAGTAATTCAATTAAAAAAAACCTCTCAGCCTTGAAAACACAACAAAAAAATACCTTTATATGAAAAGACAGTTTGGACGGAATACACCCAAGAACTTCTCCTTGCGTCTCTCATAAACCTCACCAGATGTTAACTGGAAAACTGTGTAATGATATTAAACCTATACAACAAGCCCTTAATCTGTCACTCGCATTCTCACGCACGGTTCTGATCATTTTGCAATAAATTATACGTCTTTTAAAATATTTCTATAAACCTGTGTACAGTAGTTTGGGATTTCCCGCATGTATCTGACGGCAGGTCTTGTTGCGGGACGTACACACCTGTTCAGTGACTCAGGCGGCTAATCATTGACTTGCGTCAAGGCTGTGTGAAAAGGGTTCAGTGTCACACAACGAGTCAGAGATTAACAGAGCCGTGGGCGCGCGCCGTGCCACAGACTAGTGACGAACTACGGTATATGAGACAAACGATTCCAGGAAATGTTTCCTTTCTTCACTTCAGTTCATATACAATGTGACCCAAAAGTCTGGATCCAGAAACAAACAAAATATGCACTTAAAAGTATACAGTAAGTTACAATAAATGCCTAAACTGTCAGACTTTTGACTTTGAAGCACCGAACCATCAAGACCATCGAACATTTCTTAGTAAATCAGAACTGATGTAGCTCCATGTAGAGATTATTTCTTCATTTAATGCCACAAACCTGTAATAGACTCCTGAAAAATATTATATATTATATATGAAAAAAAGTCCGTCTCACTTTTATCTCACTCTGTATGAATACTTTTCGTCAACAGAAATACTGTAAGAAAATGTCCACTTTATACAGTTAATAAACACTTCTTTCTTCTAACAGTTGTTATCGGGATGTAGACAGCTGTACAAGAGTGCCATCAGGGTTACCTAAGCCCAATATACAGCACTGTGCAAAACTCTCCGGCAGCACGTTTGTTATACATGTTTATTTATTACTTTTTTTCAAAACATATATGTAAACAAACAAAACAAAAACGTTTGATTTCCAAATAATAGAGTTCGACAAAATAAATAAATAAATAAATAAATAAATGCCGGAAATTTCGGTAGGCCAGAAAAGAAAGCAGCATATTACTGTATTTAAAAGAAATTTTTTTGGACAAATGCATTTGTTTCGTGTGTATGAACAAATCCGCAGAGTCCTAAGAAGGACCGTGACTGGTTCTGCAGGATGTTCAGTAAAACTAAATTAAGCAACTGCAAAGCTGCTTTTTTTGAATATTTTTTATATATATATATATATATATAGACTTTTGCACAGTACAGTAAAGTTCACATAAATTAAATTTTATAATTTTAGGAAAATCAAATGCAGCAGGAAGTCGAGCGAAACCGTATATGCAGAAAGACCTTGAATGTTTTTGACACTCGTGCAGTGATTTTAATCAGGGTATCAGATTAGTACTGAAATGTCTAACGCAAGTCCAGACAAGAGGCAGAAAAACTGGAAGTCTACATGAAGACAAATCACTCAAGTGGATAAATGATATTAACATCAAAGAACCATCTTCTGTTTTCGTAAGGTGTTGGAAATGGAAAACACAGGGTTGAACACTGACCTTCCCCCAAAAAATGAGGGGTGTTCAAGTCAAACCGGGACTTGTGATGAAATTTGTGAGTATAATCTCTAAGGTGTAAAACTGATGACATTTTCAGAAGACTTCAAGCACAGTACGGAGATGAGACTCTTAGACTCTTAGAACGTAAAACGTTCGAGTGGTGCAAGAAGGCTGTACGTCTGTGAATGACGATCAAACACAATCACCAACGCCACTTGCACATTACAGGAATTCTCTACTGCGCGTTATTGCCACATCCCCCATACAGTCCTGACCTCGCTCCAAGCCATTTCCACATACTAGAGCCATTAAAGGAGTTCCTGGGAGGCCAGCGTTTCAGACGTGAGGCAGGCAGTATGATCATGGCTTTGGTGTACTGAGAAAACTTCCTACCTTGATGGTGTCCAAGCACTAGTGAAACGCTGGAATACGTGCATTAGTGTATCAGCAGATTATATAGAGAGAAATAAAGGCAGTTTATACTCTCACGTCTCTGTTCTCATTCCAGATGATTTATATTGTGTTCATGGTCATCAGAGCGTTCAGCGAGCGTGGCGTGGAAGCGGGGTTATGCTAGAAGAGACCTCGGCCACCGGGATAGAAATAAATAGATTTCCTTCCATGATAATAGTCATCAGCGAGAGGGACTTTGGATTGCTTTGTAATGATCTTAAAGAGACAAGAGGAATAAAAATGTCTCGTCCACACAGCATTGTAGCGTAACAGAGACACTGTGTGTTGTTCTTTTTTATTTTCAAAAAATTTGTCACTTGTGTGCAAGTCTTAAATCTTTACTTTATTATTAATCCATCAGTCTGATGAACAAATCTGCTTATCGGCATGTTTCCATTCTGCCTCTTGTCCACTTTGGGAATATGATGTTCTGCTGCGATCCTGGCCGACAGGAGCCCCCTGCTGGTGAAGGTGTCTGAATGAAGAGAAAGACAGGCTGTGTGCTGTTATTCTAACTGCAGCTGTTCAGATTCTAACAGGCCTTCCTCAACGGAACAACAACTGTCTGAATATAGACACGCTTAAATAATAGTCTACTGTGTGACATGTGCACTGTTGTTAAACAGATCTGTAATACTGACTAACACACACATGCACACACACACACACACACACACACACTGGTATGGTTTCTGTCTGCACGCATTCTACATGGAAAATCTGAGTGCAGGCTTGTACTCAGTCTGAAGTGTGTGTGTGTCTTTATTATGAAGTGGAGGGAATTACAGGATACATAAGCGGCGGTTACACGACATGCGGCGATGATAAGGACTCTTCTGTTGTACTGTTGGCCTCAGGTGAATAAACTCACATAACATGAAGACATTATTACAGGGTGGGTGAGACTTTTCACACACACACCTATACATGAGGAACATACCCGTGACACACTCATCACCGCATAAAGCTTTGAAGACATCAAGGCAAAATGAATGCAGATTGAAATGAGACTCTTGTGACCACAAAAGCACTTATATACTGTATATATGTGCGAAAGGAAGGTTTTTACGTCAACAGCGGTTATGACTCATGACCGATATAGAAAAGGAGGATATATAAAAACTCTTAGGGGTGTGTTGTAAAAAGAAAATAATTAGTGAGTTACTGTTACCTACTTGAAATAGATAATTTTTCAAAAACCGCTTATCATTAATTGTTTCATTCATAGGTGTTTGCTTAAAGTATTATTCGTATTCATTTATTAATTTTTAATGTATTTTATTCATGGCGTAAAAAAAAGGACACTATAAAATAGTTTAAAAAAAAACATTATGTCAGGGGTAGCTCAGCGGTTAAAGCATTGGACTATGGTTCGGAAGGTCCTAGGTTCAAATCCCATGACCACCAAATTGTCTCTTTTGGGCCCTTGAGCAAGGCCCTTAATTGGACGAGAGACATCCTATGAGTGCTGATAATAGACAGTAACAGCATGGGACGTTTAACTATATGTATCACTCCATGTCACAGGTGTTCTAATAATCGTTATTGCACTAACTGTCGGTTGCAGCGTAGTATTGAGGAGAGAGCAGCTGCTTGACAAAACCCAGATTCAAAAACAGATATGGAAGCGCTTTCAGCCGTAGAAAAAACATCTGATAACGTTATGTCATCTTAAGCAACACACTGTCTTCTCAATAACTGCCGTTTGTGTTGGTTTATTTACACCTAAGCCAAGCTATGAGGTTAACTCACTTCTAACACAAGGCTGAATTCCAAATTAACCCTTAATTAAGGGCACTACTTGGTGTGTTGAACAAGGCAATGTACACTCTACATAGAGCGTTAGCTTTCCATTTAGCGCTATTTGGGAATTAACTCCAGAATTTAACATTTAATGTAGCTGATGTTCTAAAGCGCAATAAGTGGAAATAAAAAAATTAACTTACAGGATTTTCAGGACTGTCCACCACCTCCATGGTTTATTCTCCTAATGTTTTGGCTACATCATATCGGTAAGAATGTAAAACTAACTTGAACCCTCTTAATTACACTAACTGTGAGTCGCCAGCTCTGCCAGTCAGGGTTAGGCGCTGAAGGATGTGTGTGGGCGGAGCAAAATAACTGGTTAAATAAACAAACAAATCACAATCTGTTGATAATAAATGGTGTTTGTGGAAATTGTTGTATAAAAGCAATATCGCACTTGAGGGTATGCTGTACTGAATATCAGCACGGCAGTGACATATTCAGTATTCAGGCTCGTGTAAGACGACGTCACTGCCGTGCCGATATTCATCACAACAGCACTCCGGCTCATGTGATATTGCTTACATATAACAAAAATAAAACAAAATACTTTTACAGTTACAAAAATACAGTTACAATTAAGGTTGAGCAACGTCTCTGATGATGAGTTAGTTCCCGGTATCAGTTACATTATACCAGACATAAACAGTCCTTCTTTCAAGAGGCTTTTCAAATTTTAACTTGACTTGTTATTCAGAAATTGGAAACCCCCCTAAAACCCGTTCCCTTGTACTACTTCCTGCGTCTGAAAAAAAGTTAAAGCTTAACCCCTGACTATTGCAACTCTCTGACAGCACTGATTCTTTCTGCTAATGTTAAATAAACACTTCTCCATTGAAATCCTAACTGTATCCACAATTACTCGTGATTTTTTTTTAACATAGATTATCTAGCTCATTTCTATGAGTCGTTACTATGGAAACGATCTCATTTTCGAACCAGCGCATTATCTGTAAGCCTGTGATCTGAATCGTATCCCGAAGTCTTCTTCTTCTTTCTTACCTCCTTCTTTCAAACCCGACGTGATGTTATGTGTCAGTAAGAAAGCCGTAAGCGCTTGCTTAAGCCTATGAAATGGCTGTCAAAACACTTCAGCATGTGTGGGAAAGTGGCCGTGGGCCAGCATCTGGAAGTGTTTATCTGCTGTGCAGCGTGTGACTGGGAGATGTTAAGCAGCCACTACTTCTGATTGATTTCTCGCTGCGTTCAGAGACCCAGGCTCTTGTGCACTTTGGAGAAGATTTGCTCTGGAACTTCATGGTGCCACAGTGGTACAACAAGCACGCTCAGGAAAAGTGTGTGCGGCGTTTAGGGCAGCCGCTTCAAATACACACGCTCAAGGACTAGACCTTGCCGTATGACCTCATGTGGACATGAAATCGGTTTGCTTTGATGTTTTAAACACTACGTCAGTGATGAAGAAGCAGATCTGGAAGAATAAGTATGACAGATGGTCACCTCCTGTCATATTGATCGACTACCTAGTGGTAGCGCCGTAGTAGGATTTAAGCTTTGCTTCATCATCTTTATCTGAAGAGATTGATGCAGCGACATGTTACTCATTTCGTCCTTGTCTATTCGGCTGTCTCACTGTACACCTTTTTTCAAACATATCAGAATCCGAAGCTTCTTGTTCTAATACCACGATCAGTGACATCACGCTAGTCATCCCGTAAATCGCTAATCAACATTCAGTTCCTCGATAGAGTCCAAAATCTTTATTACTGCAGTTCTTAGAAATCCTGACATCCTAACATTGCAAACTTACATATTTTTTTCTCCTTCAGCCGGCAATTTATATCCCATATTGAGGTTTTTGTGGGGAGGCTAGCCCAGGCTAGCTTGCATTGATTAAGTGTGAAAGTTTCTACGGAGCACCAGTTTGGTCTGTAATTCACTAACAAAATGCAGAGTGGTAGTTTTCGGAGTTTTCCTGCAAAATATACTCCAGATTTCATGAAAGATTTCTGATCCAATGTTTTTTTTTTTGTCTTTTTTTCCTCCCATGTCTCTAATAGATTGAATTATTAGCAGACCAGATGGCGGAATCATAATTCTTATTCCTTTAGACCCTCGTACCGAGGCTTGGGCATATTTTTTTTTCCACAAATCACATCTGCAGAGAAAAGCACTTAAATATTATTTACTAGTCTAGAATCTTCCACCATGTGGTGAGCGGAATCCCTCAGGGGTGCGATCGAGGTCCTGTGCCATTGTGCTGCAGGATATTTCATATGTTATGTAATGTTAATGCAGCCATTTCGAGGTCTACTATCTTATTGTGAATATGACTATAGGACATGATTACATTGTGGCACAGCTTGATAAACGGAAAATTGCAAGTGACTGGCATGGGCTGGGCTCAAATTGAGGTCATAGGGTGTTGAGAGGATTGCCACATCTGCCGCAGTCTTGTTTACATTTATGTCAAGGCTTTATGTTCTTTTTTCTTTCTTTTTTTGCAGGAACACACACTGAGCCAGTTCTTTAGTCCCTTATCAGCCATCAGCTACTGTTTTTTTGCCCCTCTTTGAATCAATATACATACTTGCTCTTTGTCTATAAAGGGATGCCTGGAGTCAGTTGTTTTGAAGGTCATGCCAAAGAAATGCTACCTTTAAAGTGAGGTCCAAAGTTAGGTTTCGTATTCAGTAAAGTCTTCGGCATACCTCTGTATCATGTGTAACTTGAGGGGATCCGGTGGCTTTGCACTGTGAGTCATAGCAGTAGACCAAGGCAAATCATCTTCACATTGTTTTGAAGGTTTTTCCAGTTAGGGAAATAACAGAGTCTCGTCTACAGTCATTCTTCTCATAAACCCTGCATTGCAGTTACTGTTAAGGCTTTCTATTCCCAGATGCATTCTTTTTAAACAGGGATTGCATTCTGGTTATTGAGGTAATGATCACTCTTATTATTTTAACGCTGTAAATTATAGGTCGACTGTCCAGTCAAAACAATTTGTGTTCGGACATTGTAATTTGAATTTTTCTGATTTACTGTATTTCAAGCAGCTACATTTCTTACAGGTTTCGAAGTACATAAATAAAACAAGAAAACATTTAAAGTTATTTGGTAAACCATGAAATGTAGTATGACTTGCATTGTGGATTGTTTAAATGCACTGTCCCACACAAAGCGACTATTTCTTTTCTTTTTTTAAAAAATTTAAATAAAGCAAGTCTTTTGCTCCACACTCCAGACCAGTAAGTTAAGTTAAATTCAGCCTTTATTTGTCACATATACATTACTGCAGGTGGCAACGGTGGTGTAGTGGTCTCCTTGCACCTCCAGGGCCCGGGTTCGATTCCCGGCCAGGCTCGATTCCCACCTTTGTGTGCATGGAGTTTGTATGTTCTCTCCGTGCTTGGTGGGTTTCCTCCCAGGTTGTACCCCGCCTTGTGCCCTAAGTCTCCTGGGACAGGCTCCAGGCCCCCACGACCCTAAATATAGGATAAGGCGTTATAAGCGATGAGTGAGTGAGTAATGTGAAGTTCTTTATTCGTCACATATCCCAGATTTGTTAATAAGCTGAGGTCAGAGTGCAGATTCAGCCATTTTTTCGCCATCTTTGGAGCAGACAGGGTCTCGAACCACCGACCTTCCGATCAGTAACTCAGAGTCTTAACACACCATATGATGTGTGAGATGTGTAGTGCTAATTCCTCATGTATGTTACTGACAATGCTAAGGAACAGATAATGACTTGGAGAGAATGCATTAATCTAAACATATTATAGATATTAGAGCTGTGTGATTTAATCGATTATGCAGTTTAACAGATCTTTTGTTGGTCAACGCAATTAATTGAATGGACGTTTCTGATTCAGAATTGATTCACAAAATTATTTAGGTAAACTTAGACATTAAATGGTCTCCAATTGACACATTCCTTAAAAATATAGCAGCGCAGCACTCATCAGCATGATCATTACCTGCCATGTGTCATACCTTAGCACATGCTCATGCCATGTGTCATACCTTAGCACATGCTCATGCCATGTGTCATACCTTAGCACATGATTATCCCATCAATCGGCTCACCTAGTCACGTGATAGTGAGACAACTCATAGCACTTTGTTTACAGGTTTGATCACGATTTACAGTACCTGAGCCAGTATTGCTTTTTCATATTTTGAGTTTATGTGTAAACACAGGGTCGCAGGGGACCTGGAGCACAAGGTGGGGTACACTCTGGACCGGATGCCAATGCATAGCAGGGCAGACACATATACACACACTCACACGCTCATTCACACACTACAGGTAATTTATGAACGGCAATTACCCTAACATACATGTGTTTGGATTGTGGGAAGAAACCGGAATACCCGGAGGAAACCCAACAAGCACGTGGAGAACATGCAAACTCCATGCACACAGACCCGAGGCGAGAATCGAACCGAGATCTTGGAGGTGTCTAGGCGATGCCTGCATGAAATAAATCAGCAAGTAAATGTAAGTGATATTAAATCAAAACAAATCGCAGTGCATCAAAAAAAAAATCCTGAATCGAATCGACAATCTAATTCTAATAGATATATTTATAGCAGTTTATTAATTCTTAGTTTTATCAATGAGATTTGAGAATTTGCACTATGATATATATTCATAACCAGTGTTGGGTGTAAATTAGTACTTGGATTACTTTTTTGATGTAACGAGTAATCTAACGCATTAGGTCTGCCATTTAAGTACATTTAAGTTGTTTAGTTATATTTTCAAAAATGTAATCCGTTATTCAGACAATTTTGTAATCCGTGAGCCAGACAGCAGTCATTCCCAATCCGTTAGTGTGTGTGTGTATTTAGGTCAGACATGCATATTCTGACCGCTTGAAGTCTCTAATGACACTTCCTTCACTCAAACACCTTCTTTTTTTTTTTTTTGCGATCCAAGCCAAAAACGTCTTCATACCGAAGTGCCCCGGGTCACAGCGACAATGGCGTGAGAATGGCACCGCATTATTTCTCAGCCCAGGTTTTAATTAACACAAGCACTCCTAGTGGGCAGGCATGCTAACTACTAAAGGTCTCGAAATGAAATAAACAAGAGCTTGCACTCTGTAATCCGGAGAGATCCAACAGCTCCGGTGGGCATGGGGCAGGAATTCTGGGCACAATGTCACAGCCGGACAGCCCGCTAGGAGGGATACGAAAGTATGCACAAAACAAAACAAAAAAAAAAAAAACAGTTTGACAACAGATTATTCTCAGATTCGATTATTCTCAGTGAGTCCAAGTTGGCGATTGGAAAGCCGTGGTGTCGAAGTGCCTGGACTGCTGAAGTTCCAATGTTAGATGTTAGATAGACTCTACAGTCTATCTAACATCATTGACAAATACACTGCCAACTCAAAGGCAATGTCATGTGCCATACCCATTTATGTCATGTGTCATACCTTAGCACATGCTCAGTCTTTTCCCACCAATCGGCTCACCTTGTCACATGATAACTCATAGCACTTTGTTTACAGGTTTGATCACGATTTACAGTATCTGAGTCGAGTCCAATGCAAACGAAGAGTCTGATTCATCCTCAGGTCTGGTTTGAGTTATGCGGAGGAGGAGTTCGGGGCAGACACATCTGTAAAAACTGTAACGATTTCCTGTAGCTTACCCTCTTCACGGTGGTTTAGTTTACCTAAGGCCATTTAGGGAATAGAGGAGTGAATAACATGAAGTGGTTTATTAAGAGTAGAGGCATCACCAGGCTTTTATCGGAAACTCAATACCCAAACACGGCCCCTTTAAAAGCATTATGTTTTCTTTAATCTCAGGAAGCGACACGGTACCGTCTGGAATTCAGGTTTATCATAGCCGAGTGTGTAATTTGTTTGCATACTACTAATAATTGTAGGAATGATACCATGACAGAATTTTAAGTGTGTAGTTAAAATAGGGGGGTTGGGGGTAAAGTAAAGTTTTGAGTAATTCCTAAAACTTTTAACAAGCAATGGCAGTACATTATAAGGTTTCGAGAAAATTTATCAACATCACCCTTTTAACCTTTTATTTGTTTGTTTATGCTACATTATAGAGAGTATTGTATAAAGAAATAAAATTTTACAGTATATCAGTAAGATCAGAAAAACTGATTCTCTGTAAAAATTCTCTACTGAAGCTTCTTAAGTGTCTCAAGTTGTCCCTCCAGGGTTCATGCTAACCATTCTCAGGATACGGTTTGGAAGAGACTCCCTGACTGTCGATCCCCCTTAAGCCCAATTGTTATTTTGGGAACACGATGTTGGATGATGTGTATAGAGTTTAATTTTAACTCGAAAGACAGGGAGTCTATTCCAACGTTGAGTTGAAATCTTCAGAAGAAACTTTGATTAATCATAAAAACTGACTCAAAACTTTTCAGCAATGCCAGATCTGATGTCTTGGAATATAATATGAAGGATATTATACTGCATAAAATATATATATATATATATAAATAAATAAATAAATAAAGAGGAAAAAAAGAAAGTGGTGGATGTGGCCCGACATGAAATGAAGATTTTGATAGTATTGTTATAGTATATTTTTCATAGAGAAGCGCACCTCAATCTGGCTTTTATTCCTCCTGTAATAAAGTGGTTGGCAATTGTTTAAATTGTGCATGCAATTTTTTAAAGGTATCATAATCATTTTACGGTTAACATAGGACGGCTGCAAACCGGGTTAGTTCCCGCTATTGTTTGCATAATATAACATATTATAAGTTACTTAGGCGGCACGGTGGTGTAGTGGTTAGCACTGTCGCCTTGCACCTCCAGGGTCTGGGTTCGATTCCCTGGCCAGGCTCG
>JAQQZS010000003.1:4767401-4779860 GCA_030068045.1 Platyallabes tihoni
TAATGTGGGAGCCCCCTAGTGACGGGGAGGAATTGGACACGACTAAATTAGGGAGAAAATCGGGAAAAAATCCAAAACAATTATAATTTAAAAAATGAGTTTACAGTAGGTAGGTGTCATGATCGCTAATGTTCCCAAAATCCCTTTAAATGAGCAAACTAAATGAAAGTCAATATGATTTCAGATAAATTGTGATTTTACCACTACAAATGCAAATATATCTGTAAATACGTGTTGTATATAAATCTCAAGGGAATTCTTGGTTATGTTTTGCAGAGATTGAAGCGAAGGAAGCTTGCGAGTGGCTCCGGGCTGCAGGATTCCCGCAGTACGCTCAGCTTTTCGAAGGTAACCCCTCCATAAACACTTCAACCACCTAAAAAAAAACACCAAAGCGAAGCCATACTGTACATATGTTTACTTTACAGAAGCCCTAGCGCGACCACATTCAGCCTTTTCGAGCGGCCTCATGGCCTCACCGCCTGACAAAGATTGTGATTTTAGACCAACGTTGCTAGATTTGGAAGTTGTTTCAGAGAAGCTCGGACGTTTAACAGAGACCCGCGCTAATTCATTAGTCGTAGCTGCTGAATGGGGTCTGGAAAAAGGAGTAACGTTAACATTCTTGAAAGTTAGCGCCGACAGAAAGGAGGACGGATTCGGACCAGTGTGAGTTGCAATCCAAACATCCTACAGTATGACACACTCACAGAGAAAGGGCATGGGAACAACAGCGTTTCATCAGCGCTGTAAAAACAGTCTTCCGTCTTCTTAAGAGAGGCTTCATCCGGCATAGAAACTTTAGATTGGAGATGTAGAGGTTAAAGAGGCTCTGTGCTTTTACTGCAAAGAGCAAAATTAAAATTAATTAAATACAGGAAAGATAATAGAACTATTATCTAGAAATATGTTGGATTATCTTATAGTTGTTTAAATACAG
The DNA here is from genome assembly GCA_030068045.1 of Platyallabes tihoni. Taxonomy (NCBI): domain Eukaryota; kingdom Metazoa; phylum Chordata; class Actinopteri; order Siluriformes; family Clariidae; genus Platyallabes; species Platyallabes tihoni. The sequence continues at coordinate 4,768,342 of JAQQZS010000003.1, forward strand.
TGGAGTGTAAAAGCTTGTATACCTTCAGGACACGATAAAGACATAGTAAAACTGTGCACTAAACAAAATCATTTTTCAGCATAACTAAAAAAAGAGCAAAATTTCCATTAAAGTTGTTGTTGGTCTTTCGGCTGTTCTCGGCAAGGGGTCGCCACAGCGGAATATCAGGTCCGCACAACAACTTGGCACAGGTCGGCACTTGGCCGGATCCCCTTCCTGACGCAACCCTCCCATATTATCCGGGCTTGGGACCGGCATTGCATCCAGTAGCTGGGGGGTTTGGGCACTGGCTGGGAATCGAACCCGGGCCTTCTGCATGGCAGGCGAAAAACAGAAAAATTCCCATTTTAGTAAAATATGTAAATTGAACAAAAGAAATTAAAATAGTTTTTTTTAAACTTGGGTTAAAGTAAAGTTTAGGCCCTTGTTCCGTTCCCAGCCAATGCCCGAACCCCAGCCACTGCACATGCAGTGCCGGTCCCAAGCCCGGATAAAATGGGAGGGTAGCGTCAGGAAGGGCATCCGGCATAAAACCTGCGCCAAGTTGCGTGCGGATCGGATGCTCTGTCATGGCGACCCCTCAGTGGGAGCAGCTGAAAAACTAACAAGAAGCGCATTACAAACTCAATTATAATATCAATATGCAAAAATCTATCTGTGTTTAAACGCTTTTCAGTTTGTGAGAGTGTTAGAGGATGCAAGTGCAGATAAAACAAAAGAGAGCATCATTCATAAGGCAGATTCATAAATGGGCTTCAAAAATGGGCTTGGGTCAATTGATGAGCAAACAACGTAAGGATTTTTTCACATATCTCAGTTAGGAAGCTGGGGCCAGAGTGCGTGGTCAGCCAGGATACAGCACCTATTGGAACAGATAGAGTTAAGGTCCTTGCTTAAGGGCTCAACAAAAACAACTTTGCAGTGCTGGGGTTCGAACCCTCGACTTTCTGATCAGAAACCCAGTAACTCACATCCTTAACCATTTGAGGCCACCACAGCCTCCAGGTATAGAAAAGACTAGACAGAATTCAGTGACCAGGAACAAACTGGATCATACACAGTTAGACAAACAAGATCTGATAACATCGGGAATAACTCACTAGAGTGTATACTCCGTGACGTCTCTTAGTGACCGAGTTCTGCTTACGCTAAGGTGAGACTGGCTGCAGGTGTGCTACTGTATGAACTGTAGCCATGTTTGTCTGTATTGTCCCATCAGCTCCCCCTTCTGCTGCTGATGATCTGACACACACTTCCTAAGTCTTCTGAGAATCATTAACTTGTCAAGGTTTTTTTTTACTAATAAAATCAGGGAATACACTTCTGACGCTTCAAGTCTAAAGTGTGTAAAAAATTATGAGCATTAATTCATCCTGATCGTAGGTTATTAGTGAATGAGTGTACATTAACAGACAGAATGGGATTCCTCGAGAGTTCATTGAACAGAATAAGATTAAAGGAGCTTTAAATCTAACCTTTTCTGAAAGATATTCCCGGGCTTTACCCAGAACCTATAAGCGTGGACCAGGAGGAGCTTCTTTAGGTTACATTAACAGTAATACATTATCCAGGAATTACAAACGTCAGACTGAATAAACCTGATGGACAGCTAGATACACACACACAGACACACACCATGATTCATTCACTCCATAAGAAACGTTCTTACGTCTTACAGACAGCCTGTCTTTTCATGCATTTCGCTTTGTGGCGTTAGAGCAGCCAGCCTGTGGTTTTCCTTTAATGTGAAACGCAGTACCGTTTCCTCAGAGTAAAAAGGAAAAACTTAATTGCACCCGTGGAATGTCAGTTTTTAGTGTAGTCTGGATCTGGCCGTGCTGTTGCACAAGCTTGGCGCCGTGTTTTTTGTAACACGTAATGCTCGCACAAGGCCCGTGGAATAGGGGATGAACGTTGCCTTTTTTAATTAGCATGCAGATTTCCAAAACAACTTAGCTGCTTTGTCGGTCTTGGCTATCACTTTCGGAAAGAATGCGGTGCTTAGTTTAATCTTCTTTTTTTTTCCTCCCTTGAAGAGCCGAATGCTTCTGCTTTTAATTCGAACACGCACAAAACATTTAGGCTCATTCGATTAAGGAATAATTAATACTGTAGCTCGTTATCGGAATGAGAAACAGCGTTGTTTGATTGTGTGATGTTTCTTACAATTGTAGATTCACAGTTTCCCATCGACATTACGCCTGTAAAGAAAGATCACGACTTCTTGGATAAAGACCTCGTGGAGCCTTTGTGCAGGTAAGAAATATATTCAGTACACTACTGTTCAGAGCCTGGTTTAGTCTGCTCCCAGACTAACAGTTACTCAGATACTAAATAAATGACCAAAGAACCTGCGGCCAAAACATGTTAGGGGTGCTAAAAACAAAATTTCACCTGGGTGAGAAAGTGGATTTCCAGATAGGATCATATAACATCATTTTTCATAATAATTCTTATCTCACAATTCATGCTTTGTTTTTGTAAATATGCTACACATATTTTTATCATCCGAAAAGACATAAACCTGAAAAAGTGTATTACTCTACAGTAAAATGCAAAATTATTTCAACATGAAATTGACATAGTTACAGACACTACAGATTTTTTGCTTAAAAGATTTTACCAAGCCTTCGAGTGGCGCAGTGGTAAAGTGCTCGCCCTATCATCCGGAGATCGTTGGTTCGGTTCCCGGGTGATGCTGTTTTCCTCTCACAGCCGGAGGTCTAGAGAGAGCCGATTGGCCGAGCTCTCTCAGAGGGGAGGGATGAGAGGTACTTCGTGCTCCCACATTAATCTCGGCTCTACAGCCAATTAGGGGCGTCTGTGAGCTCACACAAGTGGAAGGAGTGGATAGCGCTGTCCTCCAAGTGTGCTACTCCGCGTGAGCGAGCAGTTAAAAAAGATGGTCGGTGACATCACGTGTGTCGGAGGAATCACGTGATAGTCTGCGGCCCTCCCGACTGAGTGGTGGTAGAAGCTTAATGTGGGAGCCCCCTACTGATGGGGAGGAATTGGACACGACTAAATTAGGGAGAAAAATCGGGGGGGGGGGGAATCCAAAAAAATAGTAAAATTTATAAAAGATTTTACCAAAAAAACATTATAAGACTCGATTGCATTTTAAATGATTATTCTTTGAAGCGAGACAGTATAACTAATTTTTGGGGCACATATAAAATCATCTCTCTAAAATGTCTCCAAAAAGTTAGCAACTTTTGTAGCAGATTTTTAGGGAAGCGAGATCGGTCACTTCCATGTTGCATACATTTCAGAAGTAGCTTCTTTGGCAAACACACTTTCAGTATTATATGTATAACATAAAAAAATTAAATCAGCACCAATACTGTGTTTTGTCCGATAGAGTCTTACTCATTTAAGCAAGAAATCTATATAAAAGGAGAAAACATGTAGGAGAAAAAAAGGAATTTATGGCTCAGTCTTTAATAGCATTCCATTTAATAGCATTCCATAATAGTGCACTTAGTGGAGTTTCAAATTTCCTTGCTGGGAGTTGTTATCTAGGGTTCTAATCATAATCAATGTATCGATTATGATTACTGCATGAGCGTATCATGTAAAAGCGAGGGTTTATTTTAGTTTATTTTCAGTCCTTTACTTTGATTTGATTATCCCTCACACTGATTACACCCTCACCGGTCATAACCGTCTATAACATCCATAAGCTACGCTTCTCCTGCTCCATTCAGTGCTTGTTCGTGCATGTACATACTGACGTGAAAAGAAACAGTCCAGTGATTCCGGTTGTCATGGAGACCGGCACGGCAGGAAAGCACGGGGGCAGGAGAGCGAGACGCGCTTCACACGACTCGCTCCGCTCTGACTCTAAACAACCCTTAAGCAACTCATCGAAATTCCAAACCAGCTCGCCGTTGGATCCAAACAATGCGGCTACCTCCTGCGTCTTGTTCTCATTCATCCGCTGTGACTTTTCACTCTTTTCTCAAATCCTCGGGGAAGCAACAACTTCATTCCAGAGTGTATAATACTCAAGGATCTCCTCGAAAGCAAAGTGTTTAAGCATCAGAAGCCGAGTCAATATTGTGATCTTCCTAATAATATTAGTGCCGTACTCCCTTTTGTGGGGTGCCATTACTTTTGTCAGTTGAACGGCCAGTCTTATTTGTCTTCATTTATGTCAGGTCATTAATAGGAAGTGATTGATTATTGCAAATTATTTAATTAAATTTGTGCGTGTAACTGAAATAAGTAAGTGATTTAGACCTGACAGTATAATCCATTTATAAAATCTTGTTTTTTTATAACACCACACTTCTTCTGTAAACGACCCTGTGAGGGATTTGCAAATAAATTCATATCCAGCTCGGAAAAATGAGGCCCATATTGCGTGTATCGTTTGTTTCGCAAACGAGTGTGTATTGCCAAAAATGATCTCACGTGGGAGTTAGACATAATACCATTACGTTCCTGCTGCCGATTAAACTTAAATTGGATGGAAAATTAAGATTTCAAGCTGTTGTGGTTACAAGCTGTTGTGGTAAGAATACTGCAAGTTCTACATAAAAAAAAAAAAAAAAACAATAATAAAAATTATATATCTACACTTCAGCATTTGGCAGTTTGAAATAAAATTATACAACACGATTATGTAATTACATAAATCAATAATATTGTATTATTTCGGTCTGACCTCGTGATTGCCACTTTTTTGTAATAATACATTTATTGTTGAAACTTTTTGAATAAAAAAAAGAAAAAATTTATAAAATGTCTTCTGGGTGGCACAACAGAAAAACCTTCACCCTATCATGTAGATCTTGTGAGCTCTAATGTTCTAATCATGGCAACACCATTAGTAGCCCGGGAGTCCAAACGAGCAACTGTGTCTGTCTCTATATGTCACTGTCTCTCGCTTCTTTACCAATCACAACACTGTCAGGCAGATAGCGCTTCCATCCAAGTGTGTCAGGTTGTAGATCCTTTCCCATGACTTGTTTTTGTTTTTCATAAATCCTTGTCCTTGGTTCTGAAAGTTCCCAGTCGTTCCATCACGCCTCTTTAAGCATTACATCTCGTTGACGTTACCATTTATCTGCCTTGTTTTAAGACCCTCAACTGTCATCAAATGGTAAAGATCTGTTCCCGGGCAATACTTTGTCATAAAACTCATCATCAACATACTGTAAATCATGCTAACCCCCGTTTCCTTGCGCAAGCCCTTCGCATGGAACGTGTCATCACTGTTTCCATCTTTGCCGCTGTTGTTTTCAGTGGCTATTAATACCTCCAGCCAACTTTCCCACCAAGCTCTAAGAGATGTTTTTCAGTGTTTATTAGCGATCTGGTATAAAAAGCACACAAAAACAACAAGTATTTATTATCTAATGTGACCATTTAATGTTTTTTATTTACAGAACAGCTAATTTCTTACGAACGGCTTCACAGAGAACATTTTGAGCTCTTTAGAAGAAGGAAGCGCTGATCATTTGTCTTGTCAGACACACAACAGAAGGGGTTTGTTGCTCCATATTAAAAGCTCTTCAGATACTTGGCGTAGCTGGACAGCTGCTCCTTAACAGGCTCTACCCATTAGAACCAGAGCGTGGAGCTGATTTCTACAACTAATTAGGTTTACCGCTAGCCAGAGCTAGTGTTTAGGCAGGAAAAGACAAGCTCTTTATCAGATTAACTCAGAAACTGTTTTCCCCACCACTGCTGCTGCATCTCACATGGAGCACAGGAGGCTTTCTTTACAGGAAACGTTCTTCTTTCTTTCCTCTGCAGGCGGCTCAACACGTTAAACAAGTGCGCCTCTATGAAACTGGATGTGAATCTTCCGAAAAAGAAGGTAAGCATATCTGTTTTTATTTCTTGTCGACTCTGTGTAGTTCACATGACTACAGTACGTGAGCATCAGATTTCCTGGTTATTATGTGAAAGCTATTTTTTGCGTAATTTAAAGAACCACATTCCAGTCTCCACATGCACGTTTCACCCTCCCAGTATAGATTTTGTGATATTCGATCATCCCTCATTCTGTGGTGGGAGGTGATCAGGGCATTCTCTCAAACAAAACACCCCGTTAGCAAATTGTTTCTCCTTTCGCAATGACTGAGATTTGATTTACGTTGTGAACTTCACTTTAAAAAGGAGCAAAAGATGCTAAAAGGAAACTGATACTCTTTGTGAAATAACACTTGGTTTACAATTTAGCTAGCATTTTATTAATAGTGTTTTTTCACTTTTCTTTTAATTTGTGAAAGAGTAAGAGAATGTGTTTTCCCTAAATCAACTAGTATTTTTTTTTTTTTTTTCAGTTTTTTTGTCTACACTGTCTGTGAAACATAAAAGAAAATTATTATTGGCCCAATTTAACATGGTATCGGTGCTAAGAGTCTCTCACCTAGGTGAAAAAGTGAATGTTCAGATAGGATCATATAACATCATTTTTCATAACACTTAATGCTCCTTATCTCCCGATCCATGCTTCGTTTTTTAATAATATGCTAACCATTAATATTTTTATCAAATAAAAAGAAACACATTTGCTAAATACAATTTCATACAACTGTCATTCAGATGAAACTTGGGTAGTTTAGATTACACAAAAAAAAAGACATAACCCTGAAAAAGTGTATTATTCTAAAATGCTTAATTGTTAAGATATTGCAACATGGATTTGCCATGGTTACGGACACTACAGATTTTTTACAGAAAAAAAACAAAAAAACTAAACAAAGTCAACAACAATTTTTACAGGTCACATGCTTCTAGAAGCTTACACCAATTACTCATAAAGAAATATAAAATAATTTGCATTTTAAATGATTATTATTTGAAGTGAGCCAGCATAACACTGAAAAATGGCCATTTTTGGGGCACATATGAAATCATCTCTCCAAAACGGCTGAAGTTATCAACTTGAAATTTTTAGGGAAGTACGTAAGATTGGTCACTTCCGAGGTGAAGCATAGACTTTAGAAGTTGCTTCTTTGGCACACACATTTTCTATATTATATGTATAACATAAAAAAATAACATAAAATCCCCACCAATATGTAAAGAATGAGATGAGTATGTGCAAATATAGCCAATGAGAATGTACAGTATATTCAGAGGACAGAATAGTGGAAATTGAAATGTGCAGCTGAGTTGCATGGAGACAGAGGTAATGAAGGTCAATGCAGATTCGGGTAAATGATAAGTAGATAATATGACTGAACAGCGAGTTTGTGATGAAGGAGAGCTACATGTATAATTGAGGATGAGTAGAGGATGTGTCCTGTTATGTACATAGAATAACTAAGAACATAATAAATGTCTTCAAACAGGAAGAAGTTTGCCAAGACAGTTATATGAGGCTTGTACAAGGTTATATATAGACAATATAGTTGGGAGAATGTGTTGTGTCCTTATATGAGGACATTTGGCTCTGAGGAGTATAACTCATTCTGCAGAATATGTGAATATTTGTAATTTAAACCAAGCACGCTTTCTTGTTCCTACAGGGTGAGGACTCGGACTCAGATGACCTGTTCGCCATTAGCGACAAATGGACCTTTGAATGGAGCAGTCGTCGCTGGTCCCGTCTCCTTGACGAGGCGGGGCCGAGGGAGCTAGGGGAGGAGTCAGTTCTTCGGGCCACCCCCAGCAGCGAGAGTGTCCTGACAGACCTGAGTGAACCTGACGTCTCATCCTTGCACAGTGAAAGCAGCAGTGGAAGCGCAGGAGTCCGAGCTCACAGTGCGGACGACTCGGACAGCTCACGCTGTGCCTGCTCAGACTCAGGTGCCATGCCCAAGCTAGGGATTGCCCATCATTCCTCAGACCATCCTTGCTACTCTTCACTTCCTGTCAAGCATGGAAAGCTAGCCCGGACACGGGCCAATGACTTCCTGCGACGCATGGAGACTCTGCGGTCGCATGAGGCAGCAGAAAATGGGTGCAGGACTTTGGTGATCAGCGCACCCATTCTTCAGGATGAACCTCAAGCCTTGAAGGCTCTCAATTGCACGGAGATCAATGGCCATGGTGTATTGACGTCACACTCGAGCAGTGAGGGTAGCAGCAGCCAATCTGGTGGCAGCACCGTCAGCACTCCAAGTCTGAAGGAACGCAAAGCCCACCGTGATGAGTACAAGCGGAGTGGCATGTACCTGGATGACCTGGATGTTTTCTCTGGAATCGTTCAGGGTAAACGCAACGAATTCCGCTCTTACGAAGACCTGGTAGTGCACATCCCGAAAGACCACAAACCTGGAACCTTTCCGAAGGCTCTTTCAATTGAAAGTCTTTCACCAACAGCTGCACCTCTTAGCAGGGTTCCTGAACCCCAGCGTCAGCCAACCATGAAAGAGCACAGACCTGTTACACAGTGTTGCTCCCGCGGTAGTCGCGTCAGCATCTACGACAACGTACCCGGCTCTCACCTCTACGCCAGCACCGGGGACCTTATCGATTTGGAAAAAGAGGATCTGTTCCCACATTTGGACGATATCTTAAAGCATGTGAATGGCCTGCAGGAGATTGTGGATCACTGGTCCAAGAATGTTATGCCTACAGGAGAGAGTGCGGAAAAGGCCAAGTTGGAGCAGGTCGGGAAAGGTCAAGGGAACATGCAGTCCACGAGTCACATCACGCTGGATTTGGAGGGTCAGTCAGTGCTGGAGGGGCAGGTTACCCCCAGCGATGGGGACAGGGATGGCGTTTCTCTCAATGAAAATGAATCTACGGGAATTAGAGAGAGGAGAGACTCTGGGGTCGGGGCATCGCTCACCCGGCCAAATCGGTAAGATACAGAATCCAGTAGTTTTTAATTGTTTTCATTAATTTGTTATGGACTGCACTTTCGTCAAAACAAAAGGGTTACATAGGTGTCCAGATACCTTCTTAGGCAATTTTCACACTTGGGTAGAAGCCCCAGTTCTGGGCTTGTTTAGGGGAGGGACTCCCCTAATCACTGGTTTCCTTTTTACAAGTAAGGGGCTGTGAATCAAGTTTGCAATTTCCCCTTTTTTGTGCTTACAAAGCATGCAAAGTGGTAAGCAGTAGTGGCATCTGTTGTGTCCTCTTATGGGAATATCTGCAAACAAGAAGTCACTCTATTATAAGATGATGCACTACGTGCAAGCTCAAGACCACCTCTTTTAAGAGGACCGGTGATTGGTTCTCTGGAATGCTCCCGGGTGCTGTAAAGGAGTTTTCACAAATCATTAAACATAGCAAGTCTGGAGAAAGGAAAGTGATAATTATCTTAGAAAACAGGATTCTTAAAGGCGAAATTTGAAGGGGTCCTATTATGCAGAATTCACATTTTTATTATTTTAGACATTTACAGAGGGGAAAAAAAACTGGGACAGACACAGTCCTTGCTTTTTTTCATTCTTGTATTGGAAGATTAGATATTTACCCTTTTGTGACCTCATATATGATGAGACCCTTTTTTTGTGGGGGGATTGGTTGGCTCAGCACTAGTTCATTAATGTTGCAGGAAAAGTGAAATAAAGCGAGTTTGATGTACAAAAAGATGCATTATATAAGGAGTATCTAAGGGTAAAAGTACTGCACTTAACTTTATGGCTAGTTTGGGTATTTTTATACTATTTTTGCACTTGGTCAGAAGGCTCTACCAATATACCTTCAAAACAATAATGTTGGAATAGGAAAATAATCTACTTAACTAGAAATTTGTCAATTAACTATTTGGCATTTATTAAAGAATGACATAAATCATTTTTAAACCTGCGGAATGTTTGTAAACAAATTTAGTTTCTTTTATCATTTTCATGTTCATACAAGTCTCTATACACTGTATAAACCAGTAACTGTATAAACAGTGCTTTCTAAAAGATAGGTTTCTGTTCTTTAATCAGTTTGCGATGGCCGAGTTTCCAGATCTCCAACCGTCTCAGCCATTCAGTGGCATCTCTACAGATCACCAACCAATCAGCAGCACAGCTCAGCCTGCTGCAGAAGTTCTCCCTGCTGCGCCTTACCGCCATCATGGAGAAGTACTCCATGTCGAACAAGCATGGCTGGACCTGGTGAGAATTTTGTTTTGTAAATATTGCAAGATTTTAGTAGTCTTGGGGATTCTTCAGTAATGAGAACATATAAAGAGATTATGTGTTTCTCCGTTATCTTAGTGTATTCAGATGGCATTTAGAAATGCATCAAGATGTTTGACAGCATTCCCTGTGATGCAGGTCAGTGCCAAAGTTCATGAAGAGGATGAAGGTTCCTGACTATAAGGATAAGAACGTGTTTGGTGTCCCTCTCATCGTGCACGTCCAGCGTTTTGGTCAGCCGCTACCTCTGGGCCTCCAGCAGGCTCTCCGCTACCTCAGGAGCCAGTGTCTCGACCAGGTACGCCAAAAGTAAACAATTCACACTGAGAACAAAATCAGGTTCTACATTCTCCTTATTTAAAACTATTTGCAAGATGCAACATTTTGACAGACAGAATCTGATTAAATACAGAACTGTCAATTTTGATCAAAGCATGACAAAGCGTGATGTTCTTTGTTGAAGATAATCACATGCAGCTATCGAGGATTAAGAGATCTGTAGAAAGGCTCCGTTCATGTTTCTTTCAAACAAAGTTTTCCCCCCAGTCGATCTTTTTCCTTACTTTTTTTGCCTATTTGCCAGAATAAATACAGATGGGTTTTCCCAGACCACCACACAAATTATACTGTCTTCAATAACCTCTAGGTGGGTCTTTTCCGCAAGTCCGGGGTCAAATCTCGCATCCAGGCTCTCAGGCAGATGAACGAGAACTCTCCGGAGGACGTGAATTACGAGGACCAGTCCGCCTACGACGTAGCTGACATGGTCAAGCAGTTCTTCAGAGATCTTCCCGAGCCGCTTCTCACCAGCAAACTGGGAGAAACCTTCCTCCATATTTATCAGTGTAAGGGAATGAACCCTTGAATGTCGTTCACACTTATCTAAAAAATGTCTCGTCTCGTTCACTTGTCTTTAAGCAATTTCCCTCTGGGATTAATAAAGTTCTTTGAATCTTGAATCTTGAATCTTGAACTGTTTGTTTTTTCTTTGTAGACGTGCCTAAGGACCAGCGGTTGCAGGCGGTCCAGGCAGCCATCATGTTGATGTCCGACGAGAACCGGGAAGTCCTGCAAACCTTGCTGTGCTTCCTCAGTGATGTCACTTCATCTGTGCAGGAGAATCAGATGACGCCCATGAATATCGCCGTGTGTTTAGCGCCTTCGCTTTTTCACCTCAATATTTTGAAGAAGGAGAACCTCTCTCCAAGGTGGGATTTCACAGAAAGTGGAGGTGGTTGAAGCATTTAGGGTACACACACATTACAGTCGAGCTGATTGGCCGAGCTCTCTCAGAGGGCGGGATGAGAGGTACTTCGTGCTCCCACATTAATCAGCGGAAGGAGCGGATATCGCTGTCCTCCGAGTGTGTTACTTCCGCCCCCAACGGTGCGCGAGTGAGCAGTTCGAAAAGATGCGGTCGGCTGGCGTCACGTGGTTTGGAGGAAACGCGTGATAGTCTTCGGCCCTCCCGAC
>JAQQZS010000003.1:4780174-4802024 GCA_030068045.1 Platyallabes tihoni
ACTGAGTGGTAGTAGTAGCCTTAATGTGGGAGCCCCCTAGTGACGGGGAGGAATTGGACACGACTAAATTAGGGAGACAATTGGGGGAAAAAATTAAACAAAATAAATAAATAAAAATATTTAAAGCAACTACACTATGTCATAGTTATGTCTGTAATACTGGTAATGAATGGCATTCCAAAGTTTCGTAGTATATTTAGAATTAAAGTTCTGCTTTTGCGCCAACAGAACCATGCAGAAGAAATACGCCACTGGAAGACCTGACCAAAAGGACCTGAATGAGAACCTGGCTGCCACTCAGGGCTTGGCACATATGATCACAGAGTGCAACCGGTTATTTGAGGTGAGTCTCTCTCTCTCTCTCTGTCTCTTTCTTTCTCTTTCTCACATATGATCACTCAGATCATTCATCTGTTTGCTTATGGCACATTTTTGTATTTAAAAAAAGTTTGAAAGAATACCTCATTTGGAGGTGTGGTTAGGATGCTCCTATGATATCTGATCAAATGAACTCCTCCACTCTTATCTATAGATCTTACATCATATATATATATATATATATATATATATATATATATATAGTATGTTGTCAGAGATATATCCAATTATTTTTTTTTCTGGGATATGAACAGTATAAATTCACTAATTAAGTATTCATTATGACCTTTTATAATAACCCAAACTTGATGCAATTTCTGTGGGGGGAAAAATATAATAAATGTCTTTTTGTCCCTCCTCACCTTAGATTCCCCATGAAATGGTGACGCAGTCGCGGAACTCGTACGTCGAGGCTGACCTTCAGGCCCCGACGCTGGAGGACTTGTGTAAGCAGCAGCAGCATGATGAAGAGGAGGAGGAGGAAGGCTCCTGGCCTGTGCATTTAGATTCCCGACTTCAAGTCCTGCTCAAGGAGGCGCGAGACAAAGCCAAGGGTTGGGTGTCCTGCCAAAGCTCTGATAACACGGAACTTGCATACAAGAAGGTAGCGATGGAGACTCGGACATGTTTGTACTGGCTTAGTGTGCTGCCTTTAGGTGTCGGAGATAAGACGGGAGCAGAATAAGCAGAATTTTTTTTCTAACTTAATTTGAAGTAAATTAGATAAGGTTATAGTGTAGTGTTAGAGAATAATGTTAAGTTTTGATTTACGGATTCAGTACGTCATTGATTTATTAGTAGTGAGTACAAGGCTTTGATTCACAGATTTTTTAAAGAAGAAAAGGAATGCTAGGTATTGATTCACTGATTTAAATAATCACTAAGTGGTTGATTGAATCACAGATTTTTTTTGGTAATCAAATCAAGGCAAAGTGTTGCTTCTCAGTCACTGAATCATATATCAAAGCTAAGTATTGACTCACTGATTCGGTGAATCGCAGACAGTTCAGTAATCAGATCAAAGCTCAAAGTAGATCAAAGGCAGATCAAAGTATTGATCAGAATCTGTGATCAAGGCTAAATGTGTGAAATGTCCTGCCGACCCGCAGGTAGGCGACGGGAACCCGTTGCGGCGCTGGCGCGTCTCGGTGGAGGTGGAAGCTCCTCCGTCCGTGGTGCTGAACCGCGTTTTGCGAGAGCGCCACCTGTGGGATGTGGATCTCCTGCAGTGGAGAGTGTGTGAAGTGCTGGACAAGCAGACCGAGGTCTTCCAATACGTCCTGAACCGCATGCCCCCTCACCCCAGCAGGGACTTTGTAGTGCTCAGGTATGTGACAACTTACACAGAATTATTGGCACCCTATATAAAATTAAACAGCAACAAAAAACATACTGTAGATGTATTAACTCACCTGGAGCACTGAACATATCTTCATCCCGCCTGTGTTCGCTTTCAGGTCGTGGAGGACAGATTTACCTCGGGGCGCGTGCTCTCTCGTGTCCGTCTCCATCGAGCACGATGAGTGTCCTCTGGTAGGAGGCGTGAGGGGCGTCGTGCTCGAGTCTGGCTACCTGCTGGAGCCCTGCGGCTCCGGCAAGTCACGGCTCACACACATCTGCAGAGTGGATCTAAAGTGAGCATGCACGCCGGCCAGGCTTATTATATGCTTTTTTATCTTCATTAACGCTTTTACTACAGGCTACCTTAATACTGTAAGTGCTAATGGATACTATTAATTACAATGAATATTTCATGTGTTCAGGGGCAGGACTCCAGAGTGGTATAACAAGGCGTTTGGTCACCTGTGTGCCGCCGAAGCCGCTCGCATTCGCAACTCCTTCCAGCCGATTCATTCAGACGGACCAGAGACTAAAATCTGAGTCCCATGATGCCTCCCTGCATCTCTCTCTGAGGGACACCCTGGACCCAGGACACCCTTCAGCCAATGCTGTGACTCTTAAATGCCCAAAGTAGTTTAATTATCAGCATCCTGCCAGAGTACCTTAGCTTTCATGTTATTTGTCTATTTGTAATATTGTATTATTTGTAATTATCATTATTCATATTCTAATTAATTCTATTGGTACATATTTGCTGTGCACATAATCTTATACAATGTATACAACATCTAAGCTCTTAAATGCTTCTGGGAAGCATGTACTTTTTTTTTTAAAATTCAAATCTATATTTGAGTACACATGCAGCAAAACCGCATGCGTATTCTTGTACTTTGTGTCAGTGTGTATTTGTGTGTGTGTTTTCTCTCGGTGTGTGTGTGTGCACATGTATCCGGACATGTGACCTGTACAGAGCGTATTTTATCGAAAGGCTCGTGTAGTCTCAAGCATTTGGCCGTTATATATCTCATGATATCTCATTTGCACTGATATCGATGTGATTTATATGGTACACAATGTTACTCAGATGTAAGCTGGTTTTACTTTGCCTCTTCCTTGTGGATCATTCAGTGTTTGTCTGAGAAATGGGTGTTATGTTATTGCGTTTTATTTTAAAAACTGAAAAAACAAACAAACAAACAAAAAACAAAAACAAATACGACTTGGGTTTGACTTTCTCAGACCTGCTCTTGTAGTACTGGATTACGTAGAGGACAAGGTCAGAGACAATGTCTTTTTTAATAAACTATACATAAATTAATTATAAATAACTGGTTGTGTCTATTTTATTGCCAACTTTATTGCCATTTACTGTATGGGTGATGCTACTGGGTTTATTATTTTTTTTTATAGAATTAACACATCCAAGACCTGTCCAAAATGCAGAGGACAGATAATGCAGATGAATAAAGATTATCTGCTTCTTTTGCAATCGCCTTTTTCCAAATGCATTATGGGCCAACATAAGCAAAAGAGACAACTGAGTAAAAACCTGAGAATTATACAATTAATTTGTTAATAATAACATTCTATTGTATTCACTATCAGCGTTAATCTGTAGTTAATTTATGGTGTTTTTATACCCCAAAATAATGTTTAATGTTACACATTAGGGTTACATCAAGCTGTTAGAAATCAGTGCTGGATATTAACTATTCTTAAGAATAGAACAGTTTTGTGTGTAACTGAGAGCCGTCACATATTACTTAAACTTTACCAATCTTTCAAGCTCTGAATTTCAGTATTAAATTTTCACTGTAAGCATTTTACTAACTCCGAATACACCTTGTGCCTCCAAAAGATATTATTAAAAAATGTCTCGTAATTTTATTATTTTTTCTAGTAAGTAGTATAATACAACATTTGCACAGGAATCTGAAGTGTATTTATGTAGGAAAAGATTCATACAGAGTAATATACAGTACAGGATACATTATAAGGATCCTGATTCAACATAGCAATGGAATCCAAGCACACTTTATCACAATATACACTGAAACTGAAATTGTTTTTAAAATAATCATTATGTAAAAAATGCTTAGAACTGCTTATGATGGCCAAGTACAAGTTAATGGAAGAGTATCATGTCAACCAAATTTTTAAAAATTAATTTAAAATGTAATTTAAATGAATGAATTAAAAAAAAAACAAGAAAATTCTCACTTTTTTCTCAGAATTTTAATTATAATAGTCATTTTAATCTCTGAATTTTAATTAGTATTATGTCAACCATAAAAAAAATATTAACTTTAAATTAAGTAATAAAAAAAAACATGATTTAGGTTCTGACTTTAATCCCAGAAACTCTGACTTTTTCTCAGAATTTTAATTATAGTAACGTCATTTAAATCTCTGAATTTTAATAGTTACTAAACTCGTTATTTATTATAAGTTATTTATTATTTAATAGTAACTCAAATATTTATTTCTTTATTTGTTTATTTATTAAGACCACTTTGATAAGTATCACACACATGCCATGACTTAATTTTATTTCTGTGGTATTTTGTGGTAACTTTTGCCATTTTGTAGATGCATCCTGGTGTAGATCCAGTAGGAAAATAAATAAATAAATAAATAAAAATAATAATAAAAAAAAAAAACAGTTATTAATGATGCAGCTTTGCAGAGAGGATTAGGGGCCTCGCTCAAGGGCCCACCAGAGGCAGCGTGCCAGTGCTGGGGCTTGAATCCTCTGAACTGATTAGTATATATCTGATTAGTATACTCAGGTGTTAAATACTTTTGCCACAATGTAGGTACCAGAGTGTTAACTGTATATATGTTTGTGTAGGCCACTAGGACCTCTTCCATCCTTGTCAAGGGGACTGACTGCTAAAGTTCTCTCCTTTCATACAATCGAACATCACTTCAGACTTCAATATGTCTGAATTTCAGGTTATACATTTTATATATTGTACTACATACTACAGTATATACATTTTATATGAGTTTGTGATGATTTGGGCTTGCAGCTTTCACAGCTGATAAACTAGAAGCTATAAACTGATCTGATTTGAAGGCTACATTAGCCTTATAGCTTCACTGGGTTAAAGGGACAGTTGGATGTTTTTTGGCCAAATTATTATAAACTACTGAGGCATTAAAAGTGCACTTTCTGTTGAATCACTGAGCTTACGGGTTATTATAAACGCACTAAAATGGCATGATGGACATTAAAATAATATCATGGTAGAGAGAGTTAATGAGTTTCTCATAGTCGTTCATGCCTTTATTGACTTTTACAATCACTTAAGTACATAATGCTTGATTTCTCATCAGCTGGTCAAAGTAAAAGGCTTGTTATTTCCCCTAGATGGCACTATTAGCCTGTCCTGATTTACACTAATCTTGGATTCATTTGTAAAAAATAAAAGAAAGTGCAAGAGCATTTTTAAAAATAGGGATTTTTTCCGATTTAAAACAGACTAACTTAGTGTTCGTGTAGATTCTTTAATGCACTTTGTAATGCAGGGCTGCTTAGAAAAAAAAATTAATGAATCATGCAGAATCTCGCAACCGTACGACATATACTCTTACAATTCTCACACTGAGCTCCATCTATAGTGAAACACGACACACACACACACACACACACACATATCATATAGATAAACTTTTTTTTTTTTTAATGAGACAAAATTAATCGGCACGGTGGTGTAGTGGTTAGCACTGTCGCCTTGCACCTCCAGGGTCCGGATTCGATTCCCGGCCAGGCTAGATTCCTGTCTCTGTGTGCATGGAGTTTGCATGTTCTCCCTGTGTTTGGTGGGTTTCCTCCCACAGTCCAAAGACATGTAGGTCAGGTTAATTAGTATTCTCAAATTGCCCATAGTGTGTGTTTGCTGTGATGGATTGGCACCCTGTCCAGGGTGTACCCTACCTCATGCCCTAAGCCTCCTGGGATAGGCTCCAGGAGCCTGCGACCCTGAATACAGGATTAAGTGGTATAGAAGATGAGTGAGTGAGTCAGAATTATTAATATAAATATTACAAATATAATATAATATATTATTATAAATATAATATATAAATATTACAGTGTCATATTTTTATTATATTTATCTTAGTTGTTAATAGTATATGCAAAGAGTAACATTATTTAATAACGCTTACTTTGGATGATTGATCCAATGTTTCATTAGAGAATACTAACTAATTAGATAACTATTGTAAAAGTTGATGTGTTTTTATAATTAGTTCTTCTGCTTCATAATAATAATAACAATAATAACAATAATAATAATAATGACGGCACAGTAGCTTAGTATTTAACGCCACACCTCCAGTGTCCGTGTTCGATTCGGGTCTGTGTTTGGTGGGTTTCCTCCAGGTACTCCGGTTTCCTCCCACAGTCATGCAGATTAGGCTAACTGGCGTTCCCAAATTGCCCATAGTGTGTGAATGAGCGTGTGAATGTTGACCAGAGGTCCTACCGCTTTTGTAAAAATGGGAATAAATACAACGGTAATCATCACTGGCCTCCACCGTCTCTAGTTTGACTACAGAGGTTCCTAGATGGATGGATGGATGGATGGAATAATAATAATAATAATAATAATAAATGTTGATTTTTCCCTGTGTGTGTGATGATGTCTGTGTGGATTTTTGCTAAACACACGTATATAATTTCTGTCTTAGTGATTTTATTCCTTCTCTACAGTAATGCAGGCTGAAGGTGAAGGTGTGTAAGTAAAGTGAGGAGGATGACAGGGCTCAGATCTCAGCTGCACATAGGGGGCGTGTTGCTGAAGCAGACAGGTCGGACCTGCACTTACTGACAGCCCTTACCGCTCACTTCACTAACGCGATTCCTCCAAACAAAGCTGGTTCACTGAATCGAATCATCTTCATTCAGTAGGTTCAGAGATGCGTGCATGGATTTTGTTCACATTCATTCCTGTGGTCACTCCGGAGAACACACTGCCTTAAACAGCATAAGCATTATCAGTACATTAGCATTTACGAAACCATTATTTTGATCATGTTTGCAAGATAAAATCATGGTGGACATGATGGCCAAAGCTTCATACAGACCAGAGAAAAGAGAGACAACCCCAGAGAAAACCCACACCTGAGCTCAGGATTGAATGGGGAAGCCTGGAGCGGTGAAGCAGCAGCGCTCCCACCTGCTGTTCATACTATTAATAATTCAGTTCAGATCAATTCACTTTTATTTTTGCAGTGCTTTAAGCAATAGACATGATAACAAAGCTGTTTCTTTAATACTGTATATTAAGTCTGGATAGTTATTTAATAAATTGGCATGGGAAGATGACACAATAAAGAAACTTTAAGAGGAACCAGGCTTAAAAGAAACCCCTTCACACCTGAATGACACCGGATAGTGCGATCGTAATTATTCCCTTTTATAAATGTAAAGGTGACGCCAGGAAATTTATTACAGTTTGAACTTGTGGGCACAACATTTATAAAACTTCTGACTTTTTTTTTCACTTATTTTCGCATCAGTTATTATTATTATCATTATTATTATTATTATTGTTATTATTATTATTGGTAGTAGTAGTTTTTCTTCTTGTAAAAAGTGTTTGCATA
Organism: Platyallabes tihoni; assembly: GCA_030068045.1. Classification (NCBI taxonomy): domain Eukaryota; kingdom Metazoa; phylum Chordata; class Actinopteri; order Siluriformes; family Clariidae; genus Platyallabes; species Platyallabes tihoni. Next base: position 4,787,510 of record JAQQZS010000003.1, read on the forward strand.
ATTGTTTTTTCCACACAAATTTTCACAAATTTCCCCACACCATACATTTATTTTCATGTTACATTTTTCGAATGGAGAGCATTTCTTCATACATTCTTCCACATATTAGTTTGGTTTTTGCATGATCATTGTGTTTTCCCATATTTTTCCACACGTAGGGAGTACATTGTATTTCTATACTCCATATGTCTTTTGATTTTTACTATAATTCATTAATTTAGTCATCTTTATTACCACTTGTCCTGTGCAAGGCCGTTGGGTCCTGGAGTCAATCCCAGGAGACTTTAGGCATGAGGAGGGGTACACCCTGGACATGGTGCCACGTTATCGCACACACACAACAGGCAATTTGGGAATGCCAACTAACCTAATCTGCATGTCAGATGATGAAACCAGAGTACCCGGATAAAACCCACCAAGCATGGGGAGAACCTGTAGGTCCAAGGCCACAGTACCAACCATTACACTTTTTTTTGTTGCTTTTTTTTTCTTTTCCATTTAGACATTTGACAGTTTTTCTAAAACCAAAGTGACTTATGGATAGACTGACAGACAGACAGACAGACAGATAGATAGATAGATAGATAGATAGATAGATAGATAGATAGCGAAATTGTAACATTACAGCAGCCAATTCACAGATTACACAACAACATACAAGCAACAATTTATAATAATAATAATAATAATAATAATAATAATAATAATAAGGCAAGGTTAAAATTAAAAATTGAGAAAAATTAAAAAGAAGTTATAAAAAATAGGAAAATTTAGAAAAACTCTATGATACACTGTTAAAATAGAGCAGTCAGGTGGGAATCTGAAAAACTGCATGTTAAAGTGCATTAATGAGATATGTACATGTACACGGTAACTATACATAAGGTGCATCACTCGCTTACTCACTCACTCATCATCTATACTTCTTTATCCTACTTATTAACACTATGGGAGGAAACCAGAGTACCCAGAGGAAACCCACCTTGAACTTGGACCCTGGAGGTGCAAGGCAATAAGACTAACCTGCTGTTTTACTATTGCTATAATTATTATAATTTTTTTTTAGTAATATGACAGTAGTTTAAAATCCAAAATGACTTACAAGTGAGAGTTAGGTGCCTGTTAGGGTCCGACAGACAGACAGACAGACAGAAAGATAGATAGATAGATAGATAGATAGATAGATAGATAGATAGATAGATAACTTGAGAAAACTGTAGAAGAGTAATAAGGCCAATCACAATGAGAAACAAAAAGCCCATAAAAACTATTATACAATAGTGCAGTCAGGTGGGAATCTGAAAAACTGCACATTAACATTTACAGCATCTGGCAGACGGCCGTATCCAGACGACTTAGATTTATCTCATTATACATCTGAGCAGTTGAAGGTTAAGGGCCTTGCTCAAGGGCCCAAGAGTCTTAGTGGCAACTTAGTGGTGCTGAGGTCCAATACTTTCAGCACTGAGCCCGAGGCGCATTAATGAGGTACAAAATGTTGTAAATAAAAAAGATTATTAATTATGTTATGTTATTATTTTTTTTAATAAAAGATAAGATAAGATAAACCTTTATTAGTCCCACAAGTGGGAACTTTGTTTTTCCACAGCAGCAAGTGGACAGTACAAAGTTAAAAGTTAAGAAACAACAGTAAAATAAAACAAACAAAAAAAATAGAATACTAACAGTATAAAATGTACACTATACAATCTGGATATAGAATATGGACATGTGTGTAGTGAAATATTTACATAAATATATTTTTAGACTAATACTGAAAAATACTATTTCGAAAAATACTGTTTCAATGTAAATGATGATTGTATGATGTAACTGTCCATAAGGTGTTGAAAGCTGAAATTTTAATAAAAGAGGGAATAAAATCAGCAATTATTATTATTATAGGAGTGTTCATTCTTTGGAGTCAATTGATCCGATTCAGTCATTCGCAAAGAGTCGATTCCTTGATGAATCATCCGTGTAGAGACCGAGTGGCGCTCAGAGAGGAAGCGCGCGCGTCCCAAGCCGAGCGCAAACCGCACACGGACTCGGATCCTCCACTCCGGTACCGGCGCGTCTCTCATCTCATCTCTCAGCCTCTGTTAGGCTGCTTCTAGACATTTCCTCCGAGCCCGGTGTGTGTGTGTGTGTGTGTGTGTGTGTGTGTGTGAGTGTGTGTGTGTGTGTGTGAGTGTGTGTGGATGGTGTCGCGCTGCCTGTAGACAGACAGGTGAGGAGGATGATGATGATGGCGAGTGAGACGGCGCTGGTCGCTCCGGGCCGCGGAGGAGGAGGAGGAGGAGGAGGAGGACAGCAGCAGCAGCAGCCGCGCGGGGCCGCGGGTTCCGTCACGGGCGAGGCGGCTGCGTCAGGGTCCGCGTGCTCCGGCTCGGTGCTCCTGGCATCCGGCGCGCTCAACCCCGCCGTGCCCATCCGCAACATCAGGACCAAGTTCGCCGTGCTCGCGGGTCTCATCCGGGCCGGAGAGGTGAGCGACAGGGACATCGCGGAGACCGTCCTCAACCTGGTGAGTGCACGATGCAGGCAGCAGGAATGTGGACTAAGCTTCATGCTCAGAGTGTGTGTACAGCCATACACACTACACTACAGCATCAGCACACACACACACACACACACACACACATGAGCGTGAAGGCTGTGTGTACCAGGTGGTGGCAACACACACACTGAAGCTCAGAGATCACCTGCTTGGATCACCAGACACACACAAACACACACACACACACACACACACAGCACTGATCCTGTGATCTGTCACTTTTTTTTTTGTGCATGTTATATATGTACATGTATGTACTGTGTATATATATATATATATATATATATATATATACAATTATTTACTGGCTCATTGACAGGAAGAGAGATTTAAAAGCTATAATACTTAAAAGCTATAAATAAGTTGATCGTGTAATCAGTGATTATCTATTATTATTTTTTTAGACATGTATTATTTTGTTTGTTTATTTATTTATTTATTTATTTATTTTTAAAACTGTCATTTCACAACATTTAGTTTGGTGTGACATCATTATAATATGCTGTTGGTTTTCCACTCGATTGGTGGATATTAGGGAATTGTACAAAGTTTACCAAGTTCACAGCAAGATTTTGTATTTACTGTCATTTCATAAAATTACAATCAATGGGAAAGAGATAATACTGACGGATGAAGTTTATGTTTATGTCTTGTTTAAGTCGTACGTCTTCCGTCGTCAGCTGAATACTGTTCAGTAATCGCAGAGTGAATCAGAAATCTAAGAAGTAGATCGCATATAGATGAAGTTATATGCAGGGTAAAATTCACTTATACCACATAAATGAACTTATTCCAGTAAAAATATTAATCTTAGCTTTTCTAATTAATATCTGTTGATGTGGGTGTTTGTTTACATTGAACAAGTATCTTATTAGTAGCTTATTTTAAAGTAGATTATTAAATCCAGCACATAACTGATCATAACATCACTTTTACTCAACATTTTATGGTGCAGGTTTAAACTTCAGGAAGATATCTAAGTACAGTACTGTACTGCAAAAGTTTCATTAGATTCTATCCAGCCAGTATTGTGTGATGCTGTAACAAAATCTGACTGGACAGACAGACAGACAGACAGACATTTGTCTGAAATTGTCTGAAACTGTCTGAAACTGTTTTTCGAGTCCTCAAATGTATGAAATGTAAAACCCTATTCATTTATTCATTTTTAATGAATGAATGAATGAATGAATGTATTTATTTATTTATTTATTTATTTATTTATCTTTCCTTACTGCATTAGAGTTACCAATTGATTCAGACTTCACAGGTTGTTCTTCACACTCTTTACCTATGTTATGTTTCCCATTATTATTATTATTATCATTATTATTATTATTGTCTATATTATTGTAAGTACCATTTTTTAAAATAATTTTTTCAGACATACACAAGCCATCTTAATTTCATGTGTTTTACCCCATCATTCATTTTTTATTTTTTCTGTAGAGCATCTTTTTTTATTCCCTCCATATTTTAACCATTTTTCTACATATTAATAATGTTTTCAGATGATTAATTTATATTTTAACATATTATTTGTCACACGGTGGGGGTATGTTTTTATTATCCACATTTTATTTTGATTTACATTTAATCACTAGACACAGGCTTTTTTTTTCATTCCACAGTGATGTAAAAGTGAGAGTTAAAAGGGCCTGTTTCGACAGCATGGAATTACTGGGACTCAAACTCACAGCCTTCAGTAGTTCAGAGCCCTAAGGGTTGAAACATCACTTTTGCATCCTATCTTACCACTTGTTTAATTTTTCCTTTAAAATTTCTTCCTGTTTTAGTCACATAATATTTGTATTTTGTCACATGACTCCCATTTGTTTTATTCACATTAATCATATTTTTAATTAACTTGATTAACCTCATTTATTTATATTTTCTGATTTTTCTCTTAATTTACGATGTGCACATTTGTTTTATTCACATGATTATTTTTTATGCATACAATTCACATTTAATTTTATTTATATATTTCCCATTTGCTTTATTGCCATGATTCTGTTTTTTGCCAAATTATTCAATATTGTTTTATTTATTACTTTTTTTGTCATGAGGTCCATACTTGTTTTATTTATGATTCGCACCTTTCGTGTTTTTATTCTCATAATTTGTAGTTTCTTTTTCACATGATTGTCTTTCACATGTTAAATTTGTCACATTTAGAATATTTTATTAACTTTTTATTTTCCCCATATTAACACATTGTAAGACATTGTAAGAGTATTAATTTCTGATGACATCCTCAGTGTTAACCTGATTTTCGCTATGTTATCGCTAAGAGATAAAAAGGCGAACTTATCCCTGTCAAACAGTAAATTATGCACATTTGAATCATGTGTATAAAACAAATGTGAATGTCGTAAATTAACATCCTAAGTTAAAGCTACTATACACGCATGTCTTAAGCACATGAAGACGATCAGTCTCACAAAGAGGCAAAGAGACATTTGCAAGATATACACGGCTAGCGCTGTAAACATTAGCTAACTACTGTAGCTTGCTGAGCCTAACCTTCTTTAGGGTTTAAGAAACAGATAGCGCTGGTAGATTCAGCTTCATATCAGGCAGATTTTAGTTTAATATTAATAAACAGGTTAGAATTGAGGATGTCATGATAAAATAGAAAGAAGCAAACAGCTATCATTAACAGTAACTTTAGCTAACTAGCTTGATAATATGGCTAACATTTCTTTTGACAATTTAAAAGACAGCTTTTTTTTTTTTTTACTGTTTAATTACACAGTGGACAAACAGACACACATACATTACCATATGGTTTTGACTTTCAGCCAGGAGATACTGTATATTTTGGCCAAAGAAAAAATGTTGTTTTCTCTGTTGCTCCAGGGTTTGAGTTTGAGCTTGAGTTACTCTCTATGCATGCAGGGTTTCACATGTTCTCACTGTATGTGCGTGTGGTTTGCCTCTGGGTTCTGCCCGTCGATATGAATGTGTGTGCATGCTGCCCTGTGATCCCAGTATCTCACACCCAGTGTTCCCATGATAGCCTCTGGATCCACCATGACCTGACCAGGAACAGGAGCTTACTGAAAAATGTATGAATAATAACAACATCAACAACAACTTGTAACAATAATAATAATAATAATATAGTTGCAAAACAACAATGATTGGGCCCAAGCACCTCCACTATTGCCGGAATAAAGACAGTGGGCTCAGTGGGCACAATGCAGTTAAACAGGAAATGTGTCATCATGTGACGTATCAGTATCTTACACTGTGAGCGTGCTAAGTTTGCAGCATCATCACCAGCTTTTATATAACTAAGGAAGTCATTAGCCACTTTTCATCATCAGTTTGATCCATTTGAGGTATCAAAAATCCCTTCGCAATATTGCATCCTCAGTGCCTTGAGATAATATGGGCCTGGTTTGGTGGTGATCATATAAATCCCCTAGGAGGAGTATATCAATTTCCATTGAGTGCAAATAGATCAAAATAACTGACTTCTGGTTGAGTAGAGCCCTAGAAATGCATTGCTAAAGTTGTTCAGCACAATGAGCTGTAAATGTGTACCGGGTTTCGTACATATATGTGCAAGTGTGTACAGTATGAGCTATTCCAAACTGTGTGCTGATTTTCATGACCTGTTGAGCAGGTGAAGACCTGCAAAAAGTCCTGGATGCTGGGGAGGAAAAATAATAATCTGATTTTGGAGATCAGTGCAGAATTGACATTAATAAATCTATTGGAGTATGAACAGGCCATATGCAGGAGTTCCAGCTCTCACTCGCATCCCATAGGCAGGAGAACGAGGTGAGGAGCCTGTTGACATTTAGATGATGCTTCTGTTACCAAGCTTAAGCTCTGAGTGCCAGGAACACACCAAGACACTTCTGCAAATCTGAGTTTACAGGCAGGAAGTGAAGCCAAGCACTTAAGCACGCAAGAACATTTAAATTTAAATCACTGAACTGAAAAATGACAGAGTAGGAAGTGAAATAACAGCTTTTATTTCAGACGCGTAAGTAGGGAGCAGATTTGGGGTTTCAACCCCTTCTAAAATCTTTCCCACTTCCAAATAGTTACCAGATGGGACGGTCTGTCAGTGCAGAGCTGTAAGGCATAACCGAAGGCATCAGGTGACAGGATTTAGAGCTCATTTTTGGCAAAGAAATGAGTCCAAAATAACTTTAACTTCTGTTTTTCAGACTGTACCGTGATTGATAATTTCATGCTCATAGCTGTCTTTGGACTTGAACCTTTTACACGGTTTTGTGGGTATCACTGCATATAAATCAACCCTGCCTTGAACTTGCTTGGTAATGTACATTTGATTAGCATTCATTAATATATACCTAAATCAGACAGAATATTATAACCATTATTATTAAACCCACCTACTATAGGTTTTAGTGGATCCCTTTGATGGTGTCGGTTGGGGGGCTGAAGCCTTAGTGGATCGGACTTGCTTGTCCGGTGCATCCCATGGGTGCTTGATTGGGTAGAGATCTTGGTAGGCATTGGGCTCTTTGCCTGCTGTGATGCACTGGATGGATGCCTTTCTTTCGTGGTCTGCATCGCCTTTATTTCTGAGATTTGTTCTGCATTGGCTTTTCTGTGGAGTTGGACTAGACAGACTATCCTTTGGTCCCCATGTGCATGGTTGAGCCTTGGATACTCATGATCCAGTCACCATATAGCACGTATAGTTGGCGATCGATGTGGCTTATTGTTATGGCTTATTGTTGTCCATGCAAGCATGAAAGAATCTGTATTCCACCAAATCCTTGGTTTAATTTATGCATACACTACATACATTTTCTAAAGGCTTGGTAAACGATGTCCTTTGTCTGAAGATAGTTTTTCTCACCTTGCTGGTTTTCGCATTGGTTGCTTTTGTGCGTCACAAACCCTTTTTGCTGAAAGTTATCAAATGTTAAAAATGTTGGCAATGGCATTGGAAGTTGGTATCAGAGCATTTTTTTATTAGTAAATGTGCATACAATCCCACCGATACCGTTTGTTTAGTATTCACTGAGCAAACTCTTAACAGACCTGTGAACAGTTGGTGTAATTTGCTGTTAAACACTGTCATGTGAATAGATCTGCTTAAAAAAACTTTCCTCTGTAGATCCTGTTTTAGATTTAGACCATCTCACAGACCCATGTCTTTAGTAAATCAGGTCCTGGCAGTGCTGGCTGTTATGATATGCTCATTCCGGTATCATACCTGACCTCCTCTACACCTGCTTGTAGGCGGGAGAACAGATTTGCGGTCCGCTCCTAGCTGTGAGATCCACCGTTCTGATTGTTGAGGTCTCCAGAGATTAATTATAATCCATTTAGTCTCAGTGCTGCAACTTTACAGCCTTTGGCATGCTGGCGCAGAGGCAGTGACAGTCCTAACACACACTCAGCCCTACAGTGCTGGAACATCTCTAGAGGAAATGTGTAGAGGGAATAAAAATCAAATACGCAGGGAAGGAGAGAGAAATGTTTTTTTTTTTTTTTCACAAGCAAAAGTGGCAGCACTCCAGACGCAGCTTTTTTTTTTCTTTCTTTTTCCGTGTGTGTGTGTGTTTGCAAGTAGCGTTGTGATTAAGAACCACGTCTGTTCAGCGTTCAGATTCATTTCAGTCTGATTACTCGGATGGAGTTGCTTCCCTACAGGCACCCCAGGACCGGGACATGAGGATTGATTGCAACTTTGATGCCTTAAATTTGCCGTCGTGATCTGGACTTTCATATCAAATTCGACCCGACGTCCACCGCAGGCTAAGTTTGTGCTGTGGATATGCTTAGGCGTCGTGCGGGAGAGGAGGAAGTCGATCAGATTTGTTTCGCAGTAAAAGAAAATCTATTTGTACCGAGGATGCAAAATACAAACCAGGAACGGTTGTTCGAAATGTGCGTTCAGTGTTTTGACTCAGTGACTCCGATCCTAACAAATAAGACATGAAATCACACTCTGGCTTTGATTGCTACATCGCTAGCACTCCCGCGGTTTAAAAAGAGGCATGAGCGGTAGGACTGTAGCAGGCAATTTCTTGCTGTTCAGACACTCCTGTTTCATATGCATGTTTATAATAGATCTGCAGATTCAGTGTGAGACAGTATTTTCTATTTTATTTTTTTATCCAACCACTTTTTAGTGTTTTGTTCACATGCTAGGTTGTAGGTTTTTTTTTTTTGTTTTTGTTTGTTTTTTTTTACTTAAGAAGAGAAAAAAAAGACAGGATAGAGACTGAACGTTTATATATTGTAAGTTTATAACATAGAGTATATAATAAAAAGTGGCTAAATAATGTGGCATAGGAGGAATAAAATAAAACACATTGAAAAAAAAGATCAGTGGGTTCAAATTCATCATGTTTTTCATTATGCTTCAACACCAGTGTGCATACTGTATAAAGAGAGACATATGAGAAATACTGTACATCTCATCCCGTTTTTCCATTTTTGTCCATAAATGTACTTCAATAATTAAAACCTCCTGTCTCGTATGATGTCATTCAATCAAGACGATAAATGGCTAGAAAATTGCACTTCCGCTAAGGGAACGCCGGTTAGTCATACAGCTAGATTCGATGAAAGAAAATAGTTAAATGATTAGTTCCTGTTAGCCCTAGGGCTAGTTCTGGGGAAAGAAAATTGTTTAATTTGCACTACTATAAATTCACCGTAACTTTAAAAGAAACCAACTGCAGAAGCTTCATAAGTCTTACAAATTGAACCTTTTTCAGAGTACTTAATAGTACTCGAGTTCCAGGTGATAAACTTCATGGTCTTGTGCCGGGCGGGAAGATTTATAAACAATATCTATGGTTATGCACCTCGATTTTAACTTAAGACCGACTTAAAAAAAAAAAAACTGAATTATCCCCTTAACTTCAGGCTTTGCATTAGGTCTTTGACATGTTACCTGTTTTTAACAGTAGACATACTTTTCTATCAGAAAGGATTCCAAGAAATCAAAATTTGCATTTCAAATTTAGCTCAAAAATCTTGGTACTTGGTAATGACTCTCCTACTGTTTAAGGTTCAGCACAAGCATTATTATAACTCTGTTTTAAACACAGATGCTTGGACCAAGAATAAAAAGTGCGTGAACACAACCCCGGCCAAGTTGTTTTGGTTGTTTTTTTAGTATTGAGACGCACTTTCAAGTTTGAATCCACACTAGCTTTTAAAATACTCCCACTAAATAGGATGCTTTGGAAAGTTTTTTTTAAATGTAGTTGCTATGGTTTACATCACCTACATTGTGTCTTTGCTTGGAGCCGGTTCGAAGGAGAGAGAAAGAATCCCAAAGCAATCTGATTAAATTGGCCATTACAATGACAGCCCAAGCTTGCACTTTAAAATGAACACATGCAACTGTTTCATAATTGTTGATTGCTATAAATATTACCATAGAACAGTAATTTGGCATCAGTGACTTTTAGAAAAAAGTATTGTAGAACTCTCAGAATGAGCATATTATTTATATTTGGGTATAGAAACAAATGAAAACAACAATAAAAACACATGATATTGTTTGTTCTATTTCTTCGACCTATGTGACCCATTCTTTCATTTTTTGCTTTTATAATTCGTTAAAATGAACTAAAATTCACTCATTCTATACTGCACAATCCCGAGCCCTATAACATGTATATATATATATATATATATATACACACACACAGAGGTTTAAATATAACTCATCAGTTCAAATTAGATTAAGTACTTAATTAGGGGTGTGGCCCTTATTTGAGTGACAGCTGCCATGCAGATAGATGTCAAACCGCCAGGGGGTCGGCTAAGCATGACTTCAGCTAACTGCAATCGTTGTAGTTTATCTAACCACAGGAAATGTAAGAGGTGACGACGTGTAGGGTATGGATGAAAGAATTAACACAAGAACAAGTTTTAAGTTCTAAGCTAAAGCTAAGCTGGATAGCTTAGGTTAACTGAGGCACTGTACTGTAAGCATGTTCAATACAACAGCCAGGCTTCGTTCATTCCGTCCTTTGACCATTTATGGTTTAAGCAGGATTTAGGAGGAGTCAGCACCTGCCAAGATGGTGACGCCCAATGATCAAAAGAGTTGAGCTTCAGATCCACTCTTCTGAAAACCTATGAGTGATGTCACGGAGGGTTTGTCCATTTATCTGAGTATAGTCTATGCATACTGTAAAAATCAGTTATAGCAGTGATATACAGCACACTGTTTGTAACGACGCAATTCTGAACAGCTGTTAATTACGAATTACTGTAACAGGAAGTGCAACTCAGGGCAGATCAAGAGCCACATGGTCTACAGTATGTTTACTCTCGTGACTGAAAGATACTGTTCTTATTATTCTATTATCTACAACGGCAATACAAGCATAAAGCAAGCTTTTTTTTTTATATAACATGAACCTTGGTGTCTACATCTCTGTGTCACTTTGTTCAGCCATGGGAAAGCTTTCTGATCACGTCTCCCCAGTTCAACAAATACGTGCCATAGCAGGAAGACATAGTGCATCGTTCAGGTCTGATAGTTCCAGTGGAGCTCAACCAAATGGAAAAACACAGCCGTGTCCGGCGTGACCTGTGTCCAAACACCGCTGCTCAATTTCCCTCTCCTGCAGTAAACCTCTATCTGTTCTCCTTGATCTGTTTTGGTTAAAAATCACACCAAGTGGCTGTGAGGCATGTTAGCTGGTAGGAGAGTGATTATAGCAGTGTAGTTTTAATAAGAATAATAAAAAAAAAAGCCGTGCTGATTTTAAATAAGCTGACTTAATGATGTGAGAGATGTGCTTCAAGCTGCGTAATATTAGGAGCAAAAACAGAAATGTTTTTTTTATCTGAAAACAAAGCAATTTGCATTATGATTTGCAGCTACATAAACGTTTTATCGCTCGGGTCGTTAAGAACCAGAAGCGGCTATCAAACGTTATCATCGTGCACCATCATATTTTTACAAAGAACAAAATTGTCTCTTTATATGCTAATTAAAAATAACATTCCAGCATGAATCTCTCTCTCTCTCTCTCTCTCTCTCTCTCTATATATATATATATATATATATCCAGTGATGTAAACTTTAAAGCACTTTTTGTAAGTCGCTCTGGATAAGATGTAAATGTAAATGTAAATATATATATACATATAATTGTTTTTTCCCCTTAGATCCATTTTGAGCATCTTGATTACATCCACAAACTATAATATGAGTGTATAGATTTACATGGCACTGCCCCCAAGGATCCGTCTATGACTTGAATTAATCTCCGTAAATTAGATGTGGCTGGACCCATCACATTGCAATCAAGTGTAGAGCAGTTTTAAATAGCTAGTAGTGTTTATTGTATTGATGATAGAACCGTAGAGGAGCAAACATCCATAAGACGTGAAAGAGTATTGTTTTGAATTTTGAAAAATATCTTTTTTTAAATTTTGTTTAATTGATTTGATTATTAAAAGGGATATGTTAAACTTTTCAAAACTATAATTTTTATCAAGCTCAAATGTAACAATTATACCTTTTATTTTAATGACGTCTATTCTACAGAATGTCCACTAGGGACAGAAATCACCAGGGGCCACCCGATACAACATTGTCATGATACCTACTGTAGGTGCTGCTTCGATTTTTATTGCGATTCTGTAAATATAAAAATTTTATAAAGATCCAGATTCTATGGTTTTCAGATTTTGTTACAATTCTAAAAAAAAAAAAAACTACTACTGTGCTGCCTTCCAATGTGTGGAATAATTTAAAACACACCACATTTGTGTTTTACTGTACCTCCTCAAATTAAAATAAATAAAATTTGTAAAATAAAAATTGACTGAATTATTTCCTCCATCTCTAATGTCCATCCTGTTAGAAATGCAAAACCAGGCTAGCATAGAAGTGAAATCAGACAAATAACCTTATCCATTTTTTCCTTTTGATTTTGATAATTCACGTAACAGGGTGGACGTGTTATGATTGACCATCACAGACCGACAGGATAAAATGAGGAACAATACATTCTAAACATAGGAGTTATTTACTCATCTTGCACTGGTGTTTTCCCTCCAAAAGATTATGTGAGCATCAGGAGATGTTCAAAAATCCTATTAATCACTAATAAAAATAATCCAACTCAAAAAACAAAAACAAAATCAGTATGCATGATCATAAGGACTTGGTACAATGTCTAGTATCTGATTAATAAAATCAACATCTAATGAATAAAATAGTTAACTGGGGTAAAGTGCATAATGTTTGTAAAGTGTTAAATATTTTTGTAAGATTTAAGAAATGAAAGGATTTTATTAAGAAATATGGTATTTCTATAAGAAATACCATGATCTGTACTGTGGATGCAAAAGGCAACAAATTGTAGGAGTGACCCATAAGGGAATCTGGGTTAGTGGGTTATTCTATGTTTTTATTCTATAGTCAGAAGGCATTGATTAATTTTCTATAATAACAGCTCACACAGTAGTTCTGGTTACCTTTAAAAAAAAAAAATAAGCTAATTTAATTTACTTAATTAAATTTGTACAACTGTTTTTGGTAATTAAATTGAGGTCCATTGACATAATTTACAAAATGTGTTTTACTAAATGTAAAAAAATGGTTTGATGATGTCATTTCACAAACAAAATCGTAGATGGAATGTTTACTCGTGCCCCATGTTGAAGATGTAGTTAGATAGTAATAATTTGCTCTCTAGTATTAAACCAGGGCAGCACGGTGGTGTAGTGGTTAGCAATGTCGCCCTGCACCTCTAGGGTCCGGGTTCGATTCCCGTCTCTGTGTCTCTCCTCGTGCTTGGTGGGTTACCTCTGGGTACTCCGGTTTCCTCCCACAGTCCAAAGACATGCAGAGTAAGCTAATTGGCGTTAATTGTGTGAGTGAGTGTATGTATGTGTGTGTGTGCCCTGCGATGGATTGGCACCTTGTCCATTGTATACTCCGCCTCGTGCCCCCCGCAACTACAGGATAAAGCAGTATAGTGAGTGAGTATATAACTTTAATGAAGTTAACTATGAAGTTAATGAAGTTAACTATCACTTTAATGAAGTTAATTTTAATAACCATCGTTTATTCCGCATTAGTACCACCATAGTCGCAAGATTTCCGAATGTACTGGATCAGGATAATAAAATGCGATTAAAGTGTTTAGAAATTAAATGTAGTGTATGGTGCTGAGTCATGATCTTGATTTAATATTTTCTTTTTAAGTCTCACGACCACATATTCAGAATTCCAATCACAGGTTGATCCTGATGCGCTCATTCTAATGTGCAGTTGTTTCTATAGTAACAACATGACATAAAATGTGCATCGTTTAAAAAGAAATTATATGTGGTAAAGTAACTTGTCCTGTTATCTGGAGATTGCTGGTTTGATTCCCGGGTGATGCTGTAGCTTCTCGCAGCAAAGGGCCTCGAGAGAGCTAATTGGCTGAATTTTTACTTTTTTTTATAATTTTTTTTACAATTTTTAAAATAAAATAACATTGTTTCATGGACTGATGCACCTAAAAGTTTCACTTTTTAATTGGCTGCAATAATTATTTTTGATAACCCATAAATCTGGATTAAATTGAAATAACAGGTTGTGTTATGTCAAGCAAATACAAGGGCGTTCAAGCCAAACTCTATATAATCCCCGGATACACTAATGCACTTATCTCAGTGTTTCTGAAACATCTGAAACACTGGCCTTCCAGGAACTCCTTTAATGGCCCAAACATGTGGAAATTATTTTAAATGAGGTCAGGACTGTACGGATGTCGTATTAACTGCACAGGTGAGTTCCTGTGATGTGCAAGTTATGTGGTGGTAGAATGATGTAAAAAAAATAGAATCAAACCAGGCAGCCAGTTTTTTCATAAAAAAAAAATTGTGTTAAAGGAGTTCCTGGGAGGCGGCACGGTGGTGTAGTGGTTAGCACTGTCGCCCTGCACCTCCAGGGGTCCGGGTTCGATTCCCCGGCCAGGCTCG
>JAQQZS010000003.1:4856040-4867557 GCA_030068045.1 Platyallabes tihoni
CACAACCCTCTGCATTTATCCAGACTTGGGACTGGCACAAGAAGACACTGGATTGCGGCCCCCCATGGTTGCATTACCAAAATATAAATTTTATACGACAATGATGAAAAGAAGTCTAACTTTTATAACTCTTCAACAAATAGGTTAAAAAAAAAAGGAAATAGTAATTATATCTCATATTGCATGTTGATTATACATATATAATTTGAATGTTTTTCGAAGGGAATTATCTAAAACCATACTGGTTTCACCCAAATAAGGATGGGTTCCTCTTAAGGTTCCTCTTAAGGTTTCTTCCTCATGTCATTTCACAGAGACATCTCAACACCATCGCCTCCAACTAACTAATTAGGGATAAAGTTTTTATTTCTTTTTTTCTATTTATATCCAGAATTTCTATTCCTGTAAAGTGTCTTTCCGACAATGTCTTACACAGCACTATACAAACAAAACTGAACTGAACTGATTTGGGTGTGAACTTACAGTACTGTACAGTATGAACTAAAATAAAAAGAAAGTAAAATCATATAACAGCACAGTTTAAGACTGTTTGTGTGAGATGGTGCCTTGCTTGGTGATTTGACTCATGCAGCTTTGTGAAGAGAACATGTTTTTTTTAAGGAGAGTGATGAGAGGCTGATCAGTCGATTGCCCAGTGTGACTTCCCTAGCAACTCGCCCCACTTTGAGCTAGGCTAAATATAAAATGCAGCACTTCTATCCTCATGCACAAGCCACTCTGGTATTATTCCACCGCGGGCATATTTCAGTGAGGAATTTCCCAATAAAAACTATGACCGAAGTTGTGTTATATGACGAAATTATTCATACACCACCATTCCCATTTCAATGATACTCTAAACATGTTGTGATGTACTATATAGAGCTTTGCTCTACAGTTTATACTTTGTTGCATTAAATAAGTTATTATTTCTTAAAATTAAATTCAAGAGAATTATTTATCATGTTTTTTTTTTCTTTCTTTCTGGAAACGTGCTTAACTGAAATGAGAAATGAGAGTGTTCCCCATTATCACCTGCAGGTCATTGTCATTCATAGGCATTCTGTGCGATTTAAAAACCTGTATATGAATCATACAGTCTCCATGCTCCCTCTTGGCAGAGTGGCGTGCCATGAAATTGATCGATTTGAGCTGAAGATGCTAAATCACATAATGAGCACAAGAAAATAATACTGCCATTTCTGAGCTCCTTGGATGCCACACAAATCCACTTTAAAAAGTCTGTGAAATAAATTGGAACTGGGAAACAGATTAACTTTTTAGACTTCTTGATTGGACGTTCAAGTTTGAAGAAATAAATCTGTTGCTGCCCCGGAGACTGGGTTAGCGTCTTTTACTTCATCAACTGTTAGTGAGGCATGTGAAGAAGAAAAAAAAACACTGCTGATGAGGCCTGTGAGCACAGATAACATTCAAGTTAAGCAGGATTAGACTGGCTTCATGGACCCGGCTCCACTTGCTCAAATCCGGGATGGGAGCAGTCAAAGCTCAAAGGAGACACTCGGATCTTCAGTAGACGACTGGAAGCAAGTTGCTGGAGCAAGCTAGCTGCTAATCCTAGTGAATATGAGTTCTCAATCGACATTTTGCAAGTAAGTTTTTGAGCCATTTTCAAGCAATGATCTTACATTTACATTTAGGCATTTGGTTATCCAGGGACATTTTCACATGGCCTACAAGTTGCACACCTCTGGGACTTTGCATATCGTTCTGCCCATGACTAGACATTGCTCACTTTTCATACAAATGTGGACTAACTGCACTCAGTTGTAACTTATCATGCATAACTTATACACTTAACATCTCGTACACTTCTAATTCACTTCTTTTTCAATTCTAGTTCATTACTTAAATGTACCTAAATTCATTGTAAGTTCATGTTGGAACAGGAATGGGCTATCCCCAAACTGTTGCCACAAATTTGGGAGCATGAAATTGTCCAAATTGTCTTGATATTCTGAAGGATTAAGTGTTCCTTTCACTGGAATTAAGGAGCCAAGTCCAACTCCTGAAAAACAACCCCACATAAAGACATAAGTTGCCTCCGAGTGCCGCAGTGGTAAAGTGCTCACCCTATCATCCGGAGATCGCTGGTTCGGTTCCCGAGTGATGCTGTAACCTCTCGCAGCCGGAGGTCTAGAGAGGTCTGATTGGCCGAGCTCTCTCAGAGGGGAGGGATGAGAGGTACTTCGTGCTCCCACATTAATCACGGCTTTACAGCCAATCAGGTGCGCCTGTGAGCTCGAGCAATCGGAAGGAGCGGATAGCGCTGTCCTCCGAGTGTGTTACACCGCTCCCAACGGTGCACGAGCGAGCAGTTCGAAAAGATGCGGTTGCCTGGCGTCACGTGGTTCGGAGGAAACACGTGATAGTCTTCCCGACTGAGTGGTAGTAGTAGCCTTAATGTGGGAGCCCCCTAGTGACGGGGAGGAATTGGACACCACATTAAAAAGACATAGGTCCATAAAGACATGGACGAGCGAGTTTGGTGTAGAAGAACTTCACTCGCCTGCACCTCAAACCGATAGAACACCTTTAGGATGAATTATAGAAGAGATTTCAAGCCAGGCCTTCTCATCCAACATCAGTGTCTATGCACCCCTGGAAGAATGATCAAACATTCCCATAAACACACTCCTACACCTTGTGGAAAGGTTTGGGAACAGTTTGAACCTTCACAGAAGAGTTCACACTGTTATAGCCTGTGTTAAACCCCAAGGCAGGCGAGCAAATACTTATGGCAATATACAGAAAACAGCCCAGAAGCTTGATAAAATGTTTGTAAAATGTTGAAGTATATATAACTTGGTGGAAGAAGAAACATCTGTAAAATATAGCCCAGGATTCTAAAGCTTGTGCCTAAAATAGTGTACAGCAAATAACAGATGCTTCATAAGCCACGGACACGGATCTACAGCAAGTCTGAGATTGTGTGATTTATAATAGCACATCATCCCATATGCTCAGTCATCTCTGCCTAATTAAACTGTAGACAATAGTGTAGTTATATCGTACAGTTGCATATGCGTTCTAGAAGTGTGTTTTTTTTTCCTATTGCACTGTTCATGCCGTACTTTAAAGTAAAGATATTGCAAGTAGAAATATGTAACAACCATAGAAATACTTACTTAGGAGGTTTTAAAACCTTTCCCTGCCATTTCTTTTTAAAAGTAGTTGTTATGAGAATGCAGTCCTCACTCTAAAGTGCTCTCACAAATATGTGTGGGTGGATGAGCAAGATACAAGGCAGCTCTTGGTAAATGGAGATCAAAGCCAAAGCTGGTGTAAAACAGCACTTCGGGAGAGATTAAGAGACACTTAACTGTACTTTAAATTGTCCAATTAATCCAATTAATCACATCCGTTTACATAGAAGCTCTTAACAGTAATTAGTGACATGAAATTATCCAAGTAAGTGCTATGAACCTGGACAGGGAGCATGAAAATAGAAGTAAAGACTCAAAAAGGCTTTTTTTTTGTTTTGTTTTTATTCACTTATGGTAAATGTGCTTAAAAAGTCTGTTATAGTGCAAATTCAGGACATTCGACTGAATGCATTTAAAAGAACAGAGCAAGGACAGCACTAATTTTAAAGCAAAAGTGACAGGCTAGTTAGTTAAACTAGTTCTCATCTCAGCAATGCATCACAGACATTTAAAACTTTTGTTTTTTTCCTCGAATCCAAGCAAGAAATCAGCGCCTCTATTCCACCAGGGCCGAATGAAATTCGATGCGGTACATCTTTCCTCTTCTAGCAGCTACTCAAGAGTGTCAAGTACGAGTCAGAGTGCTTGCCATTGCGTGCCGGGGAAAATTAAACAGCAATCGAGCAGGAGATAAATCTGGCGGAACAGTTGTTGAGTCGAGCTTCTTAGAGGGAGGAAGAGAGAAAACGAGAACGTGAAAGAGAAAAAGAAACAGGACAAGTACAAGTGATATATTTTTTTAAAAAATGCAAATGTATTCATGGCAAGGGCATCCGTTCATAAGACATCTGATCTTACATGACCTGTCGTGCTTCATGTGGTGAACATGCTCAGCTTTGCTAATTAGACTGTACTCCACAAACCTTAAGACATACTGTATATCAAACAAATTTCTTACATGTCACAAAGATGCCAAAATGTGTGTGCTATTAAAACTAATTTTAATATTTCATAAAGATCACTCACTCATCATCTATACCACTTTATCCTGTGTATTCTCTTCATCTCACTCCTCCACCAAATGCACCATTTCAGTGTCTATGTAAATGGTCTGCTCCTGAGCCACAACCTGCCTAAAGAATAGGACAAAAGCTTTACACTTTCTTATTTAGCAAATAATTTTATCCAAAGTGAGGGACTGAGCAGATGATGGTTATCAGGCTGCTTAAAGGGCCTTACATTCATGTTAAAGTTTCAGTCAGTGTTGTGATCTTCAGTTCTAACACTTTGTCTTTATAGTGTGTCAATGGGTTTTCAAGGTGTCTCGGTAAAAATGAACTTAAGCTGATCATTTAATTTTGCATTTGACGTTCTGCATCCATGTATCCATCCATCCATCCATTCATTCAATCATCTGTCTGTTGATCCATCCATTCAGCTAGGTTTATGAAACATTGGTCAGTTCTGTGTAAATAACCAGGATTGCATTTTCCCCCCATTTACTTACAAATAGACTCAAATATCCATCCATCTTTGCCTTAGTTCATCTATTTTTTTTATAGTTCATCTTAGTTCATCTATTTTTCCACTTGTCTATCCATCTATCCATACGACTATGTTTATGAAACATTAGTCAGGTCTGTGCAAAGAATCGAAAATGCATTATACCACTGCTTTATCTAAATTTACAACCAGAAAAACATCCATCCATTCATCCACACATGCATCCATTCCTTCATTCATCTGTGTATTTATTTGTCCGTCCATCCATCCATCTAACTGTTTTTTTTTATTTCTTCTTGTTTTATATATTGCTGCTTTTGACTTTTTTTATTTTATTTTTTTTATACAACTAGACTAAACTAAAGTATCCATCTGCCCATTTATTTATCCATTCATCTAATTATCCATTTGTTCATTCATCCATCTAGCCATCTATCTGGCTATGTTCATGGATCATTTGCCAGTCCTGTGTAAAGAACCATACATGCAATACTGTATGTTGCAAATTTACATTTTTTCCCCCACAACTAGATAAATCCATCCATCCATCCATCTTTATAGAACACTGGCCAGTTCTATGCAGATGTTAGAACCAAAAAAAGCCACTGCTTTTTATTTTATTACAACCAACTTGAAATGTAGCTCCAACACAGACCTCCATTAGACTCTCTGATTCACCTTTAAACCACAGTATCTCCAAGAACACCAAAAGATACTTGTACCATACACGTGACTCCCATATGAACCATTCATCATGTGTAAAATCAATTACAGGTCACATGTTAAATCATTATGACATTTAAACACAGCAGATCATAATGATGATCCTCAAGGCTCTTTACTTGACACCATATCAATGTGTGTAAATGATGTTGGCTGCAGGTTGTGTTACAGCTGAATGCGATCTGCACAGGAATTTAAATCTGTATCAAACGTCTGTGAAATAGAAGATTGCAAAGTCACATGCTTTGACTTTAACATATGTCCGGATTGAATCAGTCTGTCTGAATTAGAGACAGAAGCAGCGAGAGTGAATAGTGCCTTAGGGCTCAGTCACATCTAATTTCATATCAAAGGTGATGCCATCAAACTTAAAGTAAAACATCTGAGACACCATCTGAGACCCTGGATTTTTTGCTACTGCACATGAAGTATTTAATCAAATTCATAATTAAAATGAGCAAGATTCAGCAAAACGTGTCTGGCATGAAAATCATGTTAAGAAAAAGTCAAATTGTAAAAGATACTTTAAGATTTATCTACAGTTCAAAAAAAAAAAACTTTCAGCAAAGCCATACACTGAAGATCTCTGGGCGGAATCATGTTTCTTTGCTGCTAATTGAGTGGATTTAATTGAAAGTGTTTCCATGAACTGAAGATTCAGTTGACTGTTGTTGATTAGTTGTTAGTTGATTTTGTTGATGGTTTTTTAATGTGTTTGTAAAGAAACGTATGAAATGAGCATATTGATTCTTCATATTGAGTTTTTTTTTTTAATTATCATCAACAATGACAACAATAATAAAAATGTATTTCAGGCGGCACGGTGGCTTAGTGGTTAGCACTGTCGCTTTGCACCTCCAGGTTCCAGGTTTGAATCCTGTCCAGGTTCGATTCCCGTCTCTGTTTGCATGGAGTTTGCCTGTTCTGCCCGTGCTTGTTGGGTTTCCTCCGGGTACTCCAATTCCTTCCAACAGTCATGAAGATTAGGCGTTCCCAAAATTGCCTGTAGTGTGTGTATGTGTGTGCTCTGCAATGAATTGGCGCCCTGTCCAGGGTGTACACTGCCTCTTGACCTAAGTTTCTTGGGAAAGGCTCCAGGCCCCCTTGTATACAGGATTAAGTGGTATAGACGATGAGACAGTGATGAGTATACATATTTCATTTATTGCTGCCTTGAAAAACACTCAAGGGCATCTTTAACAGTTTACCAAGGGTTACAAATAATCCATCCACTCAATTGTCAGCCTCTTTGTTCATTCATCCATATTTATGTAGATATCCATAAACGTAATACATTGCTATTTTATTTTCTTACAGCCAAAAATAAAATCCATTTATCCATTAATTTGTGTATTTATTTATTAGTATAATCTATCTATCCATTCATCCACATTCATAACACCTTGGACAATTCTATTTAATGTCGTCTATAAAGAAAATTAGATGGATATCCATATGGACTGATACTTACAGTAAGCTATTTGTACAGTAGACTTAAAGCACCAGTCAAAAGTTTGGACACACCTTCCAATTCCATAGTCTTTCCTAAATTTGATGTCTTTCTCCCTTGCAAAACAATGCTGAAGGGATCCAAAATATCCAATAATCTCCTTTGAACAGTTGATATTGAGGTGTTTCTGCTACTTCTGCTCTGTAAAGCTTCATAACGGCTCTAATCTGAAGTGCTGTTTGAGGTTAATTAGTGATTTCTGAGGCTGGTGATGAACTTCTCCTCTGCAGCAGAGGTCAGTTTTGGTCTTGCTTTCCTGTGAAGGTCTTCATGAGAGACAGTTTCATCATGGAGCTTGATGGGTTTTGCAAATGCACTTGACACAATACTGTTCAAACTTAAATAATTCTTTTGATTGTGTAAAGCTGCTTTGAGGCAATGACAATTGCTAAAAGCGCTATACAAATAAAATTGAAATTGAAATTGAAATTCTTGCAAGAACTGTTCTGGGAACAGACGGCCTTCGTGTCTCGAAATCTGTGAAATCTACAGTATTGTTCTAGAATGTAGAAAATAAATCACTAAATAAAAACAAACAAACATTCAATAAGAAGATTTGTCTAGTAAAACTTTGAACTAGTACTGTATAATACCACGCATAACACCATGGAACAATTTGAT
The DNA here is from genome assembly GCA_030068045.1 of Platyallabes tihoni. Lineage (NCBI taxonomy): Eukaryota > Metazoa > Chordata > Actinopteri > Siluriformes > Clariidae > Platyallabes > Platyallabes tihoni. The sequence continues at coordinate 4,863,565 of JAQQZS010000003.1, forward strand.
ACTGAGAATGTCATTCAACGATTTGAATGCTTTTATAGACTTGACCAGTTGGATGTTCTTTTTATCGCTTCTTTAGAAAGTGACAAACTATTGTGTCTGGGAATAACTGTGTCCTTCACAGTCTCCTCACACAGCTGAGAGTTATTTATAAGAAATGTGTAGTGGATTTCTGAGACGTTAACTTGTTTTTTTTTCTACCATAGTTCTGTCTCTCATATGACCCCACAGTCATACCTCACACATGACCTCCAGGCTGCCGGCGGATAAATGTTTAAATCCAGCCCACCAATTGAATTTACAATCTGTATTCTAAATTAAAATCGACTTGTGGACTGTAATTCAACTGATAGATTTGAGAACTTTTATACCACTGGGGACAAAATAGAGAGAGAAAACAGGACAATAAATTCCGCTATTGATGTGCTAGCATTAATCACTAGCATTATTAACAAGTTACAAATATGACTTTCAGCCCATCTCTTTCCTACACAATTTTGCAGCAACATTTATTTGATCAGAAATTTGGCTGATCAAACGTTTTTGTTCATTTGTTTTACAGCTAACATAAATCTACTTTGACCTAGACCAGGAATAAGTGTTTAAAGCAATAATAAACTATTAATAATAAAAATAATTACTATATAATTGCTATATTCTTATTTATATGCATCAAAAATGAACCAGATACGGACAATACACTTAACACACTTTAGTTTGGTATAAATTATCTAGATTTATGGTTCTTAGAATTTACAGTATATTACATGTTTAAGAATGGATGTTAAAATGAGAGAAAATTATGAGAGAAAATAAAAGTCACTATAGCAAATACAATGGGTTGAATAAATATAGAAATAATTTAATACAGACAAGGCTGATTCTGTGTACACGCCCATCTTTGGCAGACAGTAATGAATATTAATGAGTATGCAAATAAAATGGTCATGTGACAAGATGTCGGAACTCGTAAAAAGCTTGTGTTGTTTCCACCATGATGGTTATTTAGAAAAAAAATTATAATGTGATCTCAGGTCATGTGATCTCAGTGCCATGGAAGGAAGGTTGGGCCTAATTAGCATACTAAAAGTACAGGCTGCACAAAACAATATTCAATCATTATTTTTTATAGATAGATGTGCAAGGCCAAGACAATAACGGTATGACTTGTAATTGTTATGAATATTCTTCTTATTTATTGTGTAATCATATAGTCTGAGTCAATCTTTAAAAAGAGACATGCTTGGCTGTGTTACCTGTAAGTGACACATTGACACACCCCCTCCATCAGTCCACTATAAGAGATACGCATAAGGCTATGAGCTCAGCCCACTGCAATGCAGACACACTGCAAGAGAAGTGCAGGTGGAAATGCAGACTGAACAAGTAAAATGGTTTATACACTAGCGATGTACTGCTCAGTCCGCTTCTGGAAGCCTCTGGGACAAACTGTCACAATCAATGCACATTAGCATTCAGGTCACAAAGCTTTATGGAGCAGAGAGTGTAACTGAGAAACACAGAACACTGCTGCACTCATTGCTCAGCGTAATTAACATGGCCTTTATGAACCTGCTGTTTATGGAGCTGCGTGGTGTATGTGTATCTGTATCTACTTAGTGCTTAACAAAATGCTGGTAATGCAAAGAATGGTTTCATGGATATTCATAATATAAGTGATGAAAGGAACCGACATGGTGTCGACGCCATTCCATAGCATCCACCATGACTACAATCAGCTAAAACATAGATTCATAAAGGTGATCTGTCACATTAAATCAGGTATTAAGTTAAATTTTGGGTGGTTTGGGTTATGCATCACAGTGGCTTAGTGAGTAGCACTGTCACCTTGCACCTCTAGGTCCTGGGTTCGATTCCCATCTTGGGTCTGTGTGTATGGAGTTTGCATGTTTTTCCTGTGCTTGGCGGGTTTGTTCATCAAAGTGCTTTAAAATGCAGTTAGGATTAAAACTGTCTCAATTTCTCGAAGCATCAGGAAGATAAGGTATAAGCCATAAGACGAAACTAACCTGTGTGACTTAATACCTGATGCGATCATCATGGGTCGCAAATTAAAAATACTGATTGTTATCAAATTGTTGTGATATAACGGGAACAAAAGACTACATGGTGTGAAGATCAGGGAAAAATCCAGCATGGTGTGATAGCAACAGTAGTTCTGCCTTATCAAACCGCCTCGTTGTTGTTCATTTAACTATGACAGCATCCCCTGTCATATTTTATCATAATGAATGTATTTTATTACCTAGCACAAGACACAGCAGAGGACCGTTTGCCACAGTTGTGCATATGTGAAAAACCTGACATCACTGAAGGACTGGCACAGTCGGCACACCCCAGCCCTGTTCTTTCAGTCCCTTATTAAGGCAAATCAAGTGTGATGAGCAACAAAATAATTAGAGCTGAAACAAAGCGGAACATTTGTGCTTTGCAAAGCATGTATAGAAGATCCTGCATTAGCATTGGCTGTGTTTTTAAAATGCATAATTAACGTAATAACATGAACCTAATAATTATGGCACGGTTGAGCAAAGTTATGCATATGTTAGGAAATGGAATCATTGTTAAGACTATTGATTAGCCAAAGGTCAGGCAATTTTATTAGCACAGTCTTGCTAAAAGGCTGTTACAGGGAGCTCTGCTGGGAAAACCTCCAAAGTCCATATTTGTCAAGAACATCTAGAAATGAAGAGTTGGTGGCAACACGGGTAGACAGCTGGAAACCGATCTGCAGCACCTAATCCTGCAGTACTTCCTGCCTGTCACTTTTAATGTTGTCAAATGTGTCAAAAAAATCTGACTTTACAGTATAACACACACACACGCACACACACAAAATTATTATGAGTAGCCAATAACACGCTGCACACACCCACACATACGGTACAGTGAACACACCGAGGCGATCACCTCACCCAGTCTAGACCTACAGAGTACAGACCAACAAGCACAGTATGTAAGGTTACATAAGATATAAAGCATGATTAGATAGATAGAGAGAGAGAAAGAGGGAGAGAGAGAGAGAGAGAGAGAGAGTACTGTTAACCCCAAGGGAAATTAGAACCAGTGATGGAGATATGGGGTATAAGGTGTTACAAAGTAATGCTATAGTGTAACATGTTACTTTTGTTACTACTTTTCATTGTAATGCATTACTTTTTTACTTACTTTTTTACTTGCATTACCTTTGCATTAATGTTGCTTGAATCATGTGTATAAATTCTTTAAAGCTAACTGTTTCATTTTACATGCTATATGTGTGCATGGAGTTTGCATGTTCTCCCCGTGCTTGGTGGGTTTCCTCCGGGTACTCCGGTTTCCTCCCACAGTCCGAAGATATGCAGGTTAGGCTAATTGGCGTTCCCAAATTGCCCGTAGTGTGATTGAAAACATTCTATCATAGACACTTTACGTTCAAAGTGTTATTTGTTCCTTGGTTAATAATAATTTTTCTCTCTCTCTCTTTTTTTAAAAGTTTTTTTACCTAAGGTCCATACCAAATTTTTGTGCCATTGAAGTGAGCGAAACATGCATCCCTCTGAGATAGCTCTCTTCAACAAGCGTAAAAGCTGGATTAGTCAGCTGCATGAGGTCTTTCTGGGTGTGACTTTTACACATTTAGCGATAACGGTGCCAAAATTTAATTCATGTGTGTGAGTAAATATAGCAAATGACAAAAGAAACTTATGTCAAAGCACAACAAGAGCAACAGATTACTTTAGAGAGTAAACAGTAATAGTAATATATTACTGCTATAGAAAGGTAATAAGTAGGGCCGGGACTTTAGCGCGTTAATTTAGATTAATTAATTACACAAAAATAACGCGCTAATTTTTTTTAACGCATTTTAATTGCACTTATTTTTGCACCGCGGAACGTTTCTCACTGGACGAGTTTTGGCGGACCGATTATACGGGAGCACCAACTAGCGTTCAGACAAAAACAAACCACAGTGAACATGGACAAAGAAGCTGA
>JAQQZS010000003.1:4942351-4956614 GCA_030068045.1 Platyallabes tihoni
TTAGCCTAATCTGCATGTCTTTGGACTGTGGGAGGAAACCAGAGTACCCGGAGGAAACCCACCAAGCACTGGGAGAACATGCGAACTCCATGCACACAGAGACAGGAATCGAACCTGGCTGGGAATCAAACCCGGACCCTTGAGGTGCAAGGCAACAGCGCTAACCACTAAGCCACTGTGCCGCCTTAACAGTAATATTGTTTTATAAGAATCTAATGGGTTCGAAAATGTCTTCTGATTGGATCTAAAGATATGAAGCTTCGGGTTGGGGTTAAGGACAGAACTGATCCCCCCAAAAATACTGTACATGCATTCCCTTGTTACTTGGGTGGTATTGTCAATGGTGCATACTGTATTTTGTACCTTTACTTTTACAGGGTTATGTGAATTTAGTTTGATTTTATGTCAGGGATCATTGTTATACCTACAGTATAATTAGCTATTAGAGTAATAGTCTAAAAGCTACACTACAGTACACATATTTTTCAAAGTCAAAGATTTAATAGATGCACCCTTGATGATACTTCATTCAACAAAGAAAGGTACCTTTCAGGATTTACACCCACTTCTACCACTGGCCTAGGTGGGAGGCCATCAGCCGTGTGGGTAAAATCCCAACTTCCTGTGAATGTATGAGCTGTGTTCGAGAACCGGGACTTTCTCCGGGATCAAATTTCTTTTGAATAAAGGCATAAAAAAACGATTTTATTTACATTTACAGAAGACTACAAGCACAGTACGGTGATCAGACTCCTAGGTGCAGTAAAACATTTGAATGGTACAAATGCTGCAAACTGCAGTCGTTCCTGTGAACATTCTGCGAGTAAAAGCCTTGAATTGATCCTTGAAAAAATTGACGGATAGCTTGGGATTGATTTACACGTTTGAGCCATTAAAGGAGTTCCTGGGAGTCCAGCGTTTCAGACGTTAAGCAGGCAGTCAGATCATGGTTTCGGCATATTGAGAAAACTTTCCACCTTGATTGTATCCAAGCACTAGTGAAACCCTGGGATAAGTTAATGTAGCAGGGGATTATATAGAGAAATAAAGGAAGTTTAAACTCTCGTAGCTGTGGAATTTTATTCTACACAAATAAAACGTCCCAGTTTGACCTGAACAACTTTAGTAAATGATTCATGGCCATTTTGTTGTTAAAATGCATCACAATTTAATAAAGATTCTCTAGCACCATTTTTACAGTGATGTAATCTTAGGATTTCATGCTAAGCAGGATGCCTCTAAATGAATAGAAACTCCTGAGTAGATTTGTTAATTTATTCTGAATTACAGTATCTGCTGTTTTGAAAATGGTATTTATTTATACAGAGGTTGATTGTGATATTGGCGTTAACAAGGCCCTGTCAGAAATGTGGGTACACTGGGTACTCGCTGCCAGACACCGCTGTGAAACCGTCCCAGCTGTAATATGAATGAAACACAAGCCTGCTCCTCGCTACATTTGCGTTTCAGCTGACTGCTTCTGGTGCTCTTTGTGTTTCCAGATGGACCACGTCCTACCCAGAAGGAGATCATTTCACTGAGGGCTTTCATGCTGCTCTTCCTCAAGCAGCTCATACTCAAGGTAAACTCACAGCGCACTTTTCTGTCTCTCTCTCTCTCTTTTTATTAAAAAAAAATAGGACATCCCTTTGTTCTGGCTTTACTCATCTCCGAGCTGAGCTTCAAAAATATGAATGCACAAGACAGACACTTTCCTGTTTCCAGACAGTAAACTTTGTATTATTTGTTCACAGAAATCTTGAAAAATGTAGTTTTTCAAACCCTTACCTTATTTTTCTTCTTCTTCTTCTTCTTCTTCTTCTTCTTTTTAACAGTCAGGGATCCATTTAATTGTTAAAAGACCTATCATATGAAACAGATTTCATTATTAAATTAATTAAATTATTAAATTATTATAAATCATTAAATTATTAAAATGTTAGACACCTATAGTACATTTTGTACTGTATATATATTTTGTCTTCATAATGTTGCATGTAGTAGACGTTTTTCAGACACCCTGAATTCTTCATATTTTGCTTCCAAAGAGCCAGACTAATATTTTATTGTATTTTTTAATGTAGTCTTTAGGAATATTTCTCCAGTTGCTAAAGGACTATTTTTGTTCTTATATCGGTTTTTGGCTTTCCTTCCAGTCCCTATAGTTGGGCAGCTTCAGAGGAATGTTTTTTGTTTGTTAAGCCACTCAGTGAAATATAAAACATTAAAGCATTGAAAAAAATTCTAACATAAAACATAAACCAGTGAGCAAATGGGCCGGTGATTAGTATACAGTACTGGTGATGCTGAATGCTGAGTGGTTGGAAAAGACGAGAGGGGAAATGAGGTTGCTGCTGAGGTTGTTACATAAAGAACCAATTTTAAAATAGTTTCTTTAGGCACTTTTCAGCCTGCCACAGTAAAACATTTGTTCATATGTATTTAATTTAATCTACAAATTGTTATTTATTTTAACATATTCTCACACCATCAAAAATGTATAGTTCCAAACTACAATTTGGTTTGTTCCTTGGCATGGTACCTTTTATATTCCCTTGTATTTACTTTAAATACATATCACATCACATGTGTGATGTGATATGTATCATATCACATCACCCTTGATATGAATACATATCACATCACCCTTTCAATCATATCACCCCAGCAACAAAGAAACATATAGTCCATTTTTTAGCTTTTTGGAACCTTTTTTAAAAAGTTAAATAGAATACAATAAAGCTTAATAAATAAAAACATTCGATTTGTTTTGAAATTATTTAGTAGCTTGGCAAAATTGTGTTTCAATTAGTGTATTAAATCAGTAAATCACAGATACGACATGGACCCCTGTTCCTGCCAGGACTCCGCCGTGAGAACCGTGGCTGTAAAGTACTAGACACTGCTCTTATATGATTAGATCTGCCTCCTGGCACTAGGTCTAAAAATACTCCTGGAAACATCATACCGATAACACTTGATCATGTGAAATAATGCTTTTATCAGAATCTCAGATTCCTATTGGGTAGATTTTGAAAATTTTGGACTGCAGGTACCTGCTTGAGGGAATAATCTCACCTGTATAATGTAGGTTTGTTTCTTCTGCTCAGCCCAGTTGATTTAAGTCGATTTGCTTGAATTCTGATTCAAAGTTGGTCAAGGTAACATGGAGCGTATTGCTGTAGGAAATACATGTATGGTCTGAAAGCATTTCAATTGCATTACAAATCTAAATGTGCAAAGCTGTTACATTACCCTTCTACAGTACAAAAACTACTAATGTCATTCACTCACTTATTTTCTATACCACTTATTGCCAAAGTTCTTGACTGGGAATTCTGAGAACAATGCTGGGACTGATCATTCAATTTTTACTTTATCACGTCTGAGGTTTGAGTTTTTCTCAAATTCAAATTTGCAGCTTTATTCAAAATTTGCTCGTACTGAACATTTTCAACCAGGGTCTCTGTAAAGGGAGGTAAGAAAGGAGGACAGCGGGCCTTTAAATCTCTGTGGGAATTGAAAAGGGTTGGCTTTGTCAAGCTTGTCGAGGCATTAGGTTTTCAATTCCACTATCTTGCGTCACCCAAAATAAGATGACTTTCTTACAAATTTAATTATTTCTTAACAGGATCGTGGAGTGAAGGAGGATGAACTACAGAGCATACAGAACTATTTGCTGACCATGAATGAGGTAAGTTTGTGTGGACAAGTTGGCTATACTGGCAGTATGGAACAGCTTTGCTATTTCAGTGTATAATAGTGTATGATGCAAATAAATGTGTAGGATTTTTCTTTTTAATCTAAAAATCATTGTTAGGGTAAAAAAAAAAAAAACTGAATGTAAAATCAGGAAAAAATTACCTCAAAAATTGGAACAGGGTTTGGACTTTAATACAGATACAAAATTGCTTAATAAGGGCAAGTAGCAAAAACAAGAGGAAAAAAGTTGAGAACATGATCAAAGGCACAGGAATAGGTGGAGGCAGGATTAAAACAATACAGCCCAAGGAGTGATCTTAAAATGATCATTATTATTTAAAAAGGTATGTAACTTTCAGATCAGAGATGAGCAATCAATGGTAGAAAGTAGTTTTCAGTTCCTTTAGGTAAAACCATATACTATTCTATATTTGAGTCATATGGACGTATAAAATTTTCATTTTATTAACCAGCATGGACAGAAAGGAGAAAAAAAAAACAAGTGCAAAGCTAGAAAGACTTCATTAATTAATTAATTGTATTGAGGTTAACTTAACTACAGTACTAAATTAAGAAATGTTTATTTCAACTATTATAACCTTTATAAACTCTTGAACTAACATATAAATGATCTCGGGGCTTAATGAATTTATTTTCTACTTTAGTTAACATTCATTTACCAAATGTAATGTTTATTCTCTATGTGAAAAAAGTCTAAATGAATTATAAATCATTCAGCTGTTGCAGGAAGATAAATGATGATAAATGATGTTAATGTAAAGGCTGTGTACATTTAAAAGCCTACAATTCAGACACATTATAAATGATATGAATTAGCAGTGTAGAATATATTATCATAGCAAAGCAAGTGATCATTACAGAATGACAGTGTATTAATGCATAAAGTATCTAATAAATGAAGGAATATTTTATTCCTTTTATTATGTCTTTTATTGCGATAGCTGTTTTAAGTCTAAATACATTTGTAAATAAAAATAAACAGTACCAATTAATGCAATTAATGTTAGTACTGAAGCTGTATTGCTGCTACTACTACTACTACTACTACTGAAATACTTTTACTTTGAGACTGTTAATAGTAGCATAATTGCAAATGCTTAGATGATATATGTAAGTACTTAAATAATAACAAAAATGTTACTTGTAGATGGTGCAAGAAAAAAGTATTGGTTTATATAAAGTAGGAATACATGAGTACTTGTTGTACAGTGGTGGAAGTACAGTAGTAGTATTTCGTTACTACAGTATTTGTAGTAGAAAGGGTACAATGCATGGCCAAAAGAATCACTGTTTCAAAAGGGTCAAATTATTGGCCTGTATATAAAAAGAAATTAAAATGATTGGAATTGAGTTAAGATTATCCTGAACCATCAACCTTGCAGAAAGAAAGACAATGAAAGATAGTCAGAAAGAAATAATAAATGACCCTGATTGAGACCCTTGTAATAAATGGACAGTAGAATTCAAGGCCTGTATTCACAAAGCTTCTTAAGCCTAAAAGTTGCTCTTAGTGCCGGAATTCTGAGAAAATTCCTAGAATTATGACATTTTCTTAGAATTTTCCCTTAAATTTAGGACTAAATCTTAGTAAAGATAAAAAAATTATTTACGAAACCTCTTAGCCCTAAAAACAGCTCCTAAGGTAAAAATTGTAAGAGTAGAGAGGAGGACTTTTAAGAGGCTTAAGAGTTTATATACTGTACTGTACGTAGCAGAGGACAAAATGGCAGAAAGAAGGAATATTCTCCAAACACTAAAAATAAACACTGCTCTTCTGTCCAATTTGGTTTTCTTGTTATTTTATTTCCTTCCATCTCTCTTGGATTGTTGGCTACATACCATCCAAATGTGCAACTTAAATAGACTGTCCTGCAATCATGTAAATTAGTGAAAGGTGAGCCATTTTGCTCCCATCAATCTAAAATGGATTACAAATATGATACTTTTTGTACTTTCCTTACTCAGGGTTGCTCTGAGAAATTTCCTGAATCGCTTTTAGTCTAGGACTCCCAGCTAAGATTTTTAAGCTAAGATAGGAGCTCTCTGAGAGAATTCTGTGAATATGGGCCCAGAGCTATGTTTAATAGTGAAAGTAGAAGCATTTCCACACACACAGTGAGATTGGGACTAAAAAGCTGTGTGTCCTTGTTAGTGAGACTAATCAGAAAAAAAGCAGGCTTTAGCCTCCTAGAGAGCATAAATACTAACCTTGTGAAGTCATGTGATCATAAATATTCAACCTGTCATACTAGATACAGTATTAGTGTGTGCACGTTATTTGGCAAGGCAGTAGTAGTATTCATTTACTTCTGATACTAATATTACTACTATTATCACCACCACTACTACTACTAATGCTGAACTCATCCCACGTGTAGGACGAGAATCTCCATGATGTTCTGCAGCTGCTCGTGGCTCTGATGTCAGAACATCCCACATCAATGATCCCAGCCTTTGACCAGAGGAACGGCATCCGGTTAGTTAAACTGCCTTTAATCCCTTCTCACCTCATGAAGGGTTCCTACACAAGGCATGCATTATTCACCCTCATCTCCATAAGAATTTTCACATATTTCCATATTTATTCTGTTTCTGACTAGTAGCGTTGAGCTTTCGCCCATCTGTCTAGGAAATAAAATGTGAAAGGATTTGATGAAGTTATTCCCCTCGGGAGGTGTGGGCTTTCACAAATATTGGTTGATTTTGCTGTTAGGAAACAATTTCATGTCATTATGCACCTTTTGTGTATTATGGCGTTTCTTTCATCCTGTCTGACAGCTTCCACGCAGGTGACTCTCTGCTTGTAATTTGCACGGAATCAGAAAGGCAATTTAAAATTTCCCAGTGCTGCTTAACCCTGTGCATTTTCTTTATGCTGTTTTTTGTGCAAATGTTTTTGTTTTTCAGAGTCGTCTACAAGCTGTTGGCGTCGAAGAGTGAGAGCATCCGCGTGCAGGCGCTGAAGGTGTTGGGCTACTTCCTCAAGCACCTCGGTCACAAGTGAGTGAGCCTCATTTTTACTACAGTGATTGATTGATTGATACTCTATAATACAGTGCATTCCTGTTTCAAACGTTTGGACACACCTTCTAATTCCATGATCGTTTCTGAATTTAATTACTTTCTACACTGTAAAGCAATGCTGAAGATGTCCAAAATGTAGAATAATCTCCTTTGAACAGTTGATATTGAGATGTGATCTTTAAAGCCTTCATAGCGGCTCTAATCTGTGGTGCTTTAATTGGTGAACTTTGAGGCTGTAACTCTAAATGAACTTCTCTGCAGCAGAGATAACTTTTGGTCTTGCTTTCCTGTCGCTTCCTTGGTCTGTTTTCTGAGCTTGGGTTATGGTCTGTTTGGTTTTCATGTTCTCCCAGTGAGTTCTCCGGTTTTGAACCACATCCCAAACTTACAGGAATAGCAGACAATGTGCTTCCAGGTGTGTGTGAGTGTGTGAGTGTGTATTTATAGTGCTCAATGAATGAATGAAATCAATGAATGAATAAAAAATAAATGAAAGAATGAATAAGTGGATGAATGAATGAAAACAAATAAAGCAAAGAGCTTATTTGAGATAAATGAATCAATGAAAACAAGCAAATAACTTATCTTAGATGAGTGAATGAATGAAAGAATGAATGAAAACAAGTAAAACAATGGGCTTATCTGAGATTAATAGATAGATGGATAAATGGATGGATGGATGAATAGATGAATGTAAGGATGGATAAGTAAAGAAATTAGCTTATCTGAGATGATTAGATGGATAAATTAATGAATGGATGAATGAATGAAAAACAAGTGAAGCAAAGAGTTTATCCAAGATAAGTAAATGAATGAAAACAAGTAAAACAAAGCACTTTTTAGAGATGAATGAAAGGATGGATGAATAAATGAATGAATGAATAAACCAATCAATGACTGAATGAATGAAAGCAAGCAAATAGCTTATCTTAGATGAATTAAAAGAATGAACAAAACATTGATCTTATCTGAGATTAATGGATGAATAGATGAATGGATGAAAGGATGGACTGATAAATGAATGGGTGAATGAATGAATGAATGAATGAATGAATTAAAAACAGTAAAAAGTATAACAGTATAAAAACAGTATAAAGTAAAACAGCACTTTGTTGAGATGAAATAATAATAATAAAATAATTCATCAATGACTGAATGGATGAAAACCAGCTTAGATGAGTAAATAAATAAAAGAATGAATGAAACCAATTAAAATAATGAGCTTATCTGAGAATAATGTATAGATTTATAAATGGATGGATTGATGGATGAATGGACGATTAGATGAGTGGAAGGATGGATGGTTGGATAAATAACAAGTAAATCAAATGAAAATCAAATGATGAATGAATGAAAACAATGAAACAATGAGCTTATCTGAGATGACTGGGTGGATGAATGAATGAATGAATGAATGAATGAAAACAATAAAGCGATGAGCTTATGTGAGATGATTGAATGAAAAACAAGTGAAGCCAAGAGTTTATCCAAGATAAATGAATGAAAACAAGTTAAACAGAACACTTTTTGAGATAAATGAAAGAATGAATGAATGAATGAATAAAAAACAAATAAAGCAAAGAGCATATCCTAGATGAATAAATGAAAAGATGGATAGGTAGCTGGTTGGACAGATGAATGAATGAATGAATTACTGAATGAATGAATGAATTAACGAACTTCAAATAAAATTAACTAGACAAAGAATCAAAACACTATGTACATCAATAGATAGATAGACCAATTATTTTTGAAGCATCCCTATGTAAATGAACAACAGTTAGACAAACAACTAGATTAATAAACAAAAAAGTAGTGTGAATTTTATCCCATGATAATGGGATAGACTCCGGATCCATTGAAAAGTGCTATACAAATAAAAAAAAATTGAATTGAATTGAATTGTTCAGGCAAGTGGTTACTGGAGATGAACGATTAAATAAGTAAATTAATAAATAAACAATGTGCTTTAACTTTATTTTTGAGCCACTGCCAAATAGACAATTAAATAGTTAATTAATCAAACAAACAAATGTACAAATATAAATGTATCAGTAAATAAATGAGTCTTTTCGGACTGGAAGACTCCAATGTGTTCTCTATATTTGAAAAGAAAATGGTAGCATATGATAAACCCTAATTTACCTATTACGCCATCTTCTAATTTTTTTGATGTAGTCCACACGATTATTCCTCGCACAATTACTCGCATCACACCCACTGCATACCTGCTTGTCGGATGATTATAATACTTGTACCACTGTGGAGCCAGTGTTTATTCCATGGTTTGTGAGGTATTTGTAATAATTTACTGTAAGATGATTAACATTTTTTTATGTTTCCTAACATCTACCCACCGCTCTGCTAAGTGATATTTCCTCACCCATTCTGAAATCCATCATTATCTGTAGTTAAGCTTTAAAACTAGTAATACAGTATATTGGCATTATAGTGCAAGCCTGCGATAAAGTGAGCTGACAGTCGGTATAAATCATTTCCATTTGCATAGCTATCAATAAGTAAGTACTGCTGTTGTGTTAGAAAACTCTGGAGTGTATTCAGTGCTGAGGTGGCAAGCTGAGCAGCACCAACCATTAGTCTGAGCTGTCCCACTGCGCCTGTAGGCTCTGCTGCATTCTGATGTACTGTTCTGCAAGCATGCCTGAACGATGGGATTCTTTGGATGCTTCGTCACAGCGGACGCTGCTCCTTTTCCCCGCACGAGTCTTACAGCAGCGTGCGGATATGGGAGCTGATTTGTTAGTTTGTGTTACCTGTGGAAAAAAAAACAAAAAACAAAACAAAGTGATGTTACCTGACACTGCAGTCGACTGCTATCTCATACTGTTCATGTTGGCTTGACATACCGAGAGAGACTGAGTGTATGTGTCTGTGTGTGTGTGTGTATGTCTGTGTGTGTATCCCCAGGAGAAAGGTAGAAATCATGCACACGCACAGTCTGTTTACGCTTCTCGGAGAGAGACTCATGCTACACACCAGCACGGTGTCAGTTACAACCTATAACACACTGTATGAGGTAATGTGTCTTGGCATCTTCTTTGCTGTTGTTCACAAGCCGCCTACAGTACAGTACATGTCCCTATAGACCTGACATCATCAGTCACTTTCTCTTTACTTTTTCTTTTTTTTTTCTGGCATTCTTCCTCTTTTAGATCCTGACTGAGCAGGTGTGTACACAGGTTGTTCACAAACCACATCTCGAACCTGACTCTAGTGTGAAGATCCAGAACCCGAGTAAGTGTTCGTTCAAATTGAACATCTTTTCTCCCACTTTGGCCTAAGAAAAATTTTCCTTATAAATGATATTTAATGCTTCTGGATTTTAATATTTCTTTAGCTAGTTAACAAATGACTCCATGGTTGTCTGTAAATGCTCCAGCTGAAACCGCCCTCAGAGTTTTTTCATACATCAAACACCCTTTATTTCACTCCTCGTCCAAATATGCCGCTTCAGTGTTTACTGTATGTATGGCCACGCCCTTACAGGAACCTCAGACCTGGGCGGATTTGAGCAACAAGCCAGGGGAGGGGTATCTTCTTCCGTGAGGTCACACTACTGGGGAAATCTAGTTGGGTTCATCAAACCAAAACAACAACAAAAAACACTAATAATAATAATAATAATAAATATAGTTGCAAGCAATGATGAGCGGGTCCAAACACCCTGCGATATCACCCCACGGGCACACCAGAAAAACGGTGGGCACAGTGGGCACAGGCATTTAAAGAAGACATACAGTACCAATACCATTATGACATAATTTTATAAAATGGGGAATTTTATAGTTTTCAGTCCTCCAAAAAGCCCCAGATGCTGGAAAAAATAAGCATTACACTGTGATGTCACTCAATGAGATGCCACTCAATATAATGCCACTCAATGTGATATCACTTAATGTTATTAACCACTTTTCAGCATACATTTAAGACATCGTCAAGGTTGACCCATTTGAGATAGCAGTTTTGCATCCTCAATGTATTACGATCACATAGGCTCGGTTTGTTGGCAATCATATAAATCCCCTAGGAGGATCAAAATCCATTGGACTTCCTGTTGAGAAAGCCAATTATATGCAATGTGAAAGTTGTGAAAATTTAAGCTCAATTAGCTATAAATATGTACCAGGTTTGCATACATGCAAGTGTGTATGAGCTATGCAGCAAAATCTTGTGTGAGGGCCCCGGGCCACGCCTGGAGCCCAGACTCTCAGGCATTCTAATGGCAGCAGATTCCAACCATACTAAGACCCCCCACAAAGGCCCGGGGTATGGGGGAAAAAATCCTTAGAAGAACAAGAGGACCCTTCACACACTATGACAACATAGGGCTAATCTCATAGTGCATGGCCCTAAAATAAATAAATTGTTCTCTAAGACACTCATACTTGCTGGTAATCAATGATTTACTGACTACTTAGATTTGAGAATTTAACTGCGTAAGGTAAAATGAAAAAAAAATAAAAAATTGCATATCTTGTGTAAGTCCGACAGAAAAGGCTATAAAGCAACCTTCTTTAATTTTATGGATTACATTTACAGCATTTAAAAGACACCCCTTTCCAAAGCAACCTGCGTTTTATCTTATTATACATCTGAGCAATGAGTTGTGGGTTAAGGGCCTTGCAGAAGGGCCCAACAGTGGCAACTTAGTGGTGCTGGGATTTGAACCTGGATCTTCTGAGTAGCAGTCTCAGCCTTAAACACTGAGTTACTGGGTGTCAGTGGTAGCTTTCTGGATACACATAGTACATCCAGTAGGCACAATTGGGCATACTGTACCTATGTCCAAAATGCTAAGCCTTCTTCAATGCTTGAGGAAAAGTAAAATCCCGAAAAAATAAATTATCTCACCATGTCAAATTGTACAGTTATCAAACTATTCTATGCTTGCTAGGGGAACCTCCTTTGGTAGCTTTCACTTGTTCACTTGTTACATTACTCTAACTTAAATAGACAATTGATAGTGAGTAAATCAGAGGTTTAATAAGAATCATCAAACTTGTATCTGAAAATGAGAAGCTCTGGTGAAGTATGCATAAGATGTCTGAAAGTCTTCAATTATTTATTTGTTCATGCATATTGCATATGATTGTGTAAAGCTGCTTTGAGGCAATGACAATTGCTAAAAGCGCTGTACAAATAAAATTGAATTGAATCCATTTGTCCACCATTAACATAGAAAGTAAAGATGTGTTTCGGTTCCCCGGAGCTTTTACTCCAGCAATAACAGTTGGTGTGTCTTAGTGATCCTGAAGGTGGTAGCCACGCTGCTGAAGAATTCGACACCGAGCGCTGAGCTGATGGAGGTGCGGCGTCTCTTCCTCTCCGACATGATCAAACTGTTCAGCAACAGCCGAGAGAACAGACGGTGAGGTTCAGCACCTTCCTCCCCTGCCACCAACAGCAACAATTAGCCACCTGATGAATGGAACAAAGAAATGAAGAGAGGGGTGTTCTATATTTAATTCCCCCTTCCATGATGTTAAATCATGCTTGAATTTGCAGCATGTTTTGCTTTAAGCAGATTGTTTGTCACACACACACACACACACACACACACACACACACACACACACATAGAGACTCACACATAAACACACTCATTTTCATGGGTATGTCAACGTAATGATTATACTTCTGACAGCCATGTCTAGTTTAGTGTCCTTTTCACTGTCAAGTGTCAAGTAGTCCGTCAATCATGCAGTGACAGCAGTGACAGCTATTATCATGACACTTCATCGTCTCTGTCGTTAAAATTAGACACAGCAATTCTGAAATGACGCCCCAACACTTTCCACTTTCTGATGGTTAGATTCAAACACCTCTATACTTCCCAAGAGCGTCCTCACAAACCAACTGTCAGATACTTGAAGAATCTTTTAAAGATGCCAGTTTTTGATGCGGATGGTTGAGATTTTATCGACTTGCAGTGGCCTAGACTTTCCAATCAAAGCCCCTTTCCAAGTAGAAGTCTTTGAGAAATTATTGACCATCAACCATCTGACGAATCACAGAAGCTGATTTAATATAGCTCATGTCTTTATGACAGTTGTCTGCTCCAGTGCTCGGTGTGGCAGGACTGGATGTTCTCACTGGGCTACATTAACCCAAAGAACTCTGAAGAGCAGAAGATTACCGAGATGGTCTACAACATCTTCCGCATCCTGCTCTACCATGCCATCAAGCATGAATGGGGTGGATGGCGTGTGTGGGTGGACACCCTCTCCATAGCCCACTCCAAAGTAAGGCATTATCATTATGGTTGATATTAGAATACCCTCTGAATGTAAAGGTTATTACAAAGTCAGAAGTAGTTGACTATGGTTGCTGAGGCAGTAAAACATTTCATCAGGCCCCTGTGAAGTTCTGCAACACTTTCAAGTACACTTACTTTAGGAAGTTTAAATAACATGAACCAGAACAGTCTTTTCTGTCTTTCATGGTGGTTTCCTGGCTCAGAGGTTAATATTGTAAACTACTGCCACTCCTGAACCCCGTAAAGCTTCTTTTTAGGAAAGTTTTACTGCTTTACCACTGAAATAGGTGATGGGTCCCTCTCCATGCCCCACTAGGGAACAGCAGAGCTGAGCAACAAGCTGGGGAAGGGCTTCTGTTATGAGGTCAAAAAAGGGGAAAAATCTAATTGGCTTGCTTAAGCCCTAACTGGATCCCAGTTACAAATTGGAGATTATCAAGACAACATTTGATTGTCTGAGTGTAAATGCAGTGGAGCTGTATGCATTACTGAAAGCATTAGAATGGGCTGATCAGGTACAGGTACAGCCAGAAGCCAGCAGGCTCTGGTGTATGAAAACTTGTTAGCTAACTTAAGAATAGTTAGACAAGGAAATCTCTTTCCTGTGTTCGTCCCAGTCCATTCAGGTATCCGGGGAAACGAGATAGCGGACAAGCTAGCAAAAGAAGCAACCAAAAAAGTTGATGTTGAAGTCAGTATCAAATTATCAAAGTCAGATGGGAAAGTTATAATGTAGAGAAAGATAAAACAACAATGGCAACAGATGTAGTTTAATGAAACAAAAGTTAGACATTTGCATTTAATACAGGAAAAAGTAGATGTAATAAGTTGGGGAGAAACAAAAAGAGGAAGTATTAATTAGCCAATTATGCCAATTAACCTTAAGAGGACTCTATTAATAGTAGATAAGCACCCCACGAGACTCTGTGAGGTGTGCTACGAGAGTGTGATTGTCGAGCACATACTGCTCTTTTACCTAAAATAAATGCATAAGTCATGATCCCACAGCTCTAAGAACTAGGAAGAGTGAATAAATGCCTATGTAAAATGACCAGGGCCCGTATTCACAAAGCTCCTTAGAATTCTCTCAGAGAGCTCTTATCTTAGCTTAAAAAGTCCTAGCTGGGAGTCTTAAAATAAAAGTGATTTAGAAAACGTCTTAGAGCAACTCTGAGGAAGGAAAGTACAAAAACCTTTATCTTAGTGAAGGGGTGTGGTTGACCCCGTTGCTAGGGATGA
>JAQQZS010000003.1:4983167-4988167 GCA_030068045.1 Platyallabes tihoni
CCCCGACAACATAGCTCCCAGGATCATTGGGACACGCAAACCCCTCCACCACGATAAGGTGGTGGTTCAAGGAGGGGCCTGTCATCAGTTTACTGGAATATAATTATTTGTCAATATAATGTTAGTGTTGTGGCTAGTTGGTGTATGTGTATTTAGGTTAATTTATGCATACTTATTATGTTAACTAAGGGACCTATCAGGGGGTTGGATGCATTAACCATCAAATTAATTTTAAAGATATATTACATCAAAATACATACAACTAAAATATAAAATGTGTATATTTCCTTAAAGAAAATCAATCAGAAAAATACAATTGAATATGTTTTGTGTGGGATTTTCAGGGATGTTTTTTCTCCACCTGGCACGTTTTTATTAAGTATACAAGTACCAATGATTATTATTTTTTATATATTTACTGAATAAAGGTATACAAGTGAAAAGTGAAAACATTTCATCTTTCATGTAGCATTTAAAGTAAATTTTTTTATTCTAATAATAATATGAATTATTTTCATTACTTGATATTGACAGTACTTTGGTATACAGTACCTCAGTTCTCAAAAAAGGTTGTTTGTCCCCAATTAATATACATAAAAAAAATTCTAAAAGTGTTTTAGACTCTGAACATTGATTAAATCATAAAAGTCATAGCTTTTAAAATGCCACCTTAAAAATTACAATTACAAGTGTTTGTATCTGAATTACTTACTAATTACTTAACTTAACAATAACAATGTACTATTGAAGAAATTGTACCTGAAATATACAATTTTGTATCTTTTGTGTACCATTTACATGTATAATTTTGTTCTTAGTGGTGTAACATTTAATTAAATTTTATTATTAATGGACCTTGGAATACCTCATACCTCAATAAGGACCAGGAGGAAAATGGTGTAAGTTTTTTAATAGTGCATCAATGAATGAATGAATTAATACAATGGGAAAAAAAGTATTTTAAAATATATATGAGATGTATAGTTTACTAGCTTAATGTGAATTATATGAGTGTAATATGAAGCCAATTTGAAGGTATCCTTCAAATAAAGTGTTACCAAATTCATGCATAAAGTTGCATAGGGCCAAGTAAAGGACATAAGATAACTTTTTAACGTACATTACATAATTATTGTTTTTAAAACTAGGGGCATAAGATATTTTTACCATTTAAATAAACCCCCTTAGTCACAAGCATTTATACCTAAAATATATAGCTTAGCAAGTATATTTTTGTTCTGTTGGGAAATCTCAGTACGATTTGTTGAACCCAGTTTGTAAAATCTTCAGGGTTTATTACATCATTAGCAACCAAACTCACAACTAATTCATTAAAAAATACTGTACACACACGTTTAAAGAGACTACTATACTGACAAGCTGTTTTTAAATGAATTTAATGCATTCATGTGTTTTTTTTCTGAGATTGAGTCAGTCAAAAGTTTTGCCCCGGGCTTTGTCCTTGATTATTGTACTCTTAAACACACACACACACACACACACACACACACACACACACACGACTGAGCCAGGGAAAGAGAGCGCCCTGGATGCACCAGGCGTTACAGGCTGAGTTTCTCGTTTTGACATTTTGTTTGGTATAAAGTGCTTCACTGAGGTTTAAGAGGGAAGCAGTTTAGCATTTACACACACACACACACGCACTGATACACACTCTATCTCTCTCACACGCACATGCGTGCATGAGGCCAGGATGTTTACTCTTCTTCCATGTCTGCTCCTCATCCTCAGGGTCTGGGCACCATCATGTGCACATCACCTGACATCTGTATCAGTGCGCTCAGCCTGCAAACATATAAACTTCATACAAACATCCGTGACATTTATATCACACTAAAGCGAGGGGACGAAGAAGAAAATGTCATTAACTGAAAATGACTTTGGACTGCAAAAATTGGTTGAAATAATTATAATAATAATAATAATAATAGAAAAAAGATGAAGAATAAGAAGATATATATATATATATATATATATATATATAATCATTAAAAAAATAATATATATATGTATACTGTATGTATTTATTTTTAAATATAAAAAGAGTTTTGCCCTATATTTAGGAGACTCTGCATATTGATGACAATGTATAAAAAAAACTAATTTGATTAGATTAAATACTAAAAATATTAAAAACTATATAGTTCAGTCTATTATGAAATCTAAATTAATATTAATTGTAAAAAATGAACACATAAAACAAGGTATAAAGATATTGAAATTTATTACGTGGTCAACCAGGGTATTTTACAATAGTGAAAGAGAAGGTATGTCTCAGCTTGTCTATGTTTGCTTCTCCTTTGCTGAATGGGATAGAAATATTAACAGTTCTCCCATCCATCCATCCATCCATCCATCCATCTGTTTTGTCCTTCTATTTGTCATTTGTTCCCTTCCTTCTTTCATCTATTTTGAACAATAATGCAATGAATTCTATGTATTGTTCCTTTAATGTAATAACTGATGTTAGTCACTTGTCAGATGTGTGAGTCTGTATTGTTATCCAGTAAAAATGAGAATCAAACATTAATATTTAAACGGTCAAACAACGTAAATAGAAGACATCCCTGATGTGTCAGTACCAATGCCATTGGAGTATAATATACTTATACATACTATAATATACATAAATAATATAAAGATGTTTTCGCTCTCTCTCTCTCTCTCTCTCTCTCTCTCTCTCTCTCAGGAGTGTGGTAGTCCCAGCTAAGAAGCCTCCTGCAGGCAGTATGGCGGTTAACACTGTGGTCACTTCTGGTTCCTCCATGGCAAGCTCTGGAAGCACTCCCAACATCTTCACTGCAGCTTCTGCTACACCTAAAAGCATGATCAACACCACAGGTAAACAAATGCTTTCATGTTATAACCCCCCTTCATAGATACACTTTTTTTTATCTGTTTACTTTACAATGAGTTATAACCATCACAGTCTCTGGGTCCCGACTGAGGCCCACTCTTTGTTTCAGATTTATCTAAAAATACAGTACACTTGAGCAGAATTCTTAGAATAGAGTCATTAAATCCAGTTTGTTCCCAGGAAACAGATTCTAGCATAAAACCTGTCTCTGCCCACTAGAGGTCTCTGTTCACTACCACTGCGTGATTATCTGCCAGCACAGAGGGATTACACATTCATTCATTTTTTTCTATACCGCTTTATCCTATGATCAGGGTCACGGGGGGCCTGGAGCCTATCCCAGGAGACTTCGGGCACGAGGCAGGGTACACCCTGGACAGGGTGCCAATCGGGGATTACACATTAGATTTACCAGATTTATATCAAGGCTTAATGGCAGATAGTCCCTGTTTTTCATTTCCTGAATACTGTATTAACATGCTGTACACATTTGAAATCCATTTGTTAGTGCCAGACAACAATAATCGCCAGACATGACCTAGTTGTGTCTTATTTTCACAACAAAGATCTGAACGACACACTGAATAGTTTAATTTTACATAATAATAATAATAATAATAATAAACATTATCATCAGTATTACTATTTCCCATACAAAAAATCTAATTTCGATGAGTTTAAATTGTAATGTGCAGTCAATATACAGTACTGAATAAGACAAGGACATCACAAAAACCCAAATTATTCCATGCATAAGACAGTATGTTCTAAATAATTTTACTTCACTAAACTACAGCACACTATTTAATACCACATTGTACTATACTATACTATACTATACTATACTATACAACACTACACCACACTATACTATACCACATTACGCTACACTATACTATACCATGTTATACTACTATGCTATATTATAATGCATTACACTATGCTGATCTTTGCTATACCCTACTATAGTATACCTCACAACTTTGTACTGCATAATAATATACTGTGCTGTACTACCACATTACACTACGCTATATTATACCCTGTTTTACTATACTACACAATACTACACCACACTATACTACACCACATTACGCTACACTCTACTATACCCTGTTATACTATACTACACTTCACTATGCCATATTATACTTCATTACACTATGCTGATCTTTGCTATACTATACCCTACTATACTATACCTCACAACTTTATACTGCATAATACTATACTGTGCTGTACTGTACTATGTAGTAGTATACCAGATTACACTATGCTATACAGTATTATACCCTGTTATATTATACTATACTATACTATACTATACTATACTATACAAGATCATACTACACCACATTATGCTACACTACACTATACCCTGTTATACTATACTACACTGTGCTATATTATACTGCATTGCACTATGCTATACTATATCCTACTATTCCTCACAACTTTATACTGCTTTATACTACACAATACTGTACAATACTATACAATACTATACTATAGTACTTTGCATAATACTACAGTACACTAAACCGTGCTATAGTACATTACACTATATTGTTCTATATTAAACTATACTATACTTAATCAATATGACACAAGAGGGAATGTTGCAGAATATCAGAATGGCTGTGACATGAGGGCTCAGACCTTTAAGGGAATTATAAAAAGGCCATTTTGAAGCAAGGCTCTTAAATGCCTCTAATCCAGTGGTGCCATCTGACTGGCTGACTGGGCAGTGGTGGCTCAAGTGGCTAAAGCTTTGGTTTACTGTTCAGATAACGTAGATCCCAAAGCTCCCCCAACATGTGTCTTTTAATGCTCCAGCTGAAATATTCCACAAATTATGCATTTTTCCATATATTAATTTCTTTTTTATTCACCCCACCTAGGAACACACAATTTCAGTGTCTATGTAAATGAGCTACTGCCAAGCCATGTCCCACCAGAGAATAGCAGAGAGAGCAACAAGCCAAGGAGAGGGGTTCTTCTTTCTGTATATGAGGTCACATTAGATGATTTGTTTTTTAAGTGGCCCAGACTTGTCTGTAGATATTTTTTTTTCTCTTACACATACAGTAGCTGCACTGGTTGCTGCTGTGTTGATATTTTC
>JAQQZS010000003.1:4993167-5004777 GCA_030068045.1 Platyallabes tihoni
GGACTTTGCCCCGTTCCTGAGCCGCACTCTTCTGGGCAGCCATGGCCAAGAGCTTCTTATAGAAGGTACACCATTGTTTTAATGAATAAATAACTACAAATCAGGTTTAAAGGCAGTGTTTGCTCTCCCTGTGTTTGTCAACTGATTTAATTATAAAAAGGGAATCTGCTAAAAATGTCGAGTTTGTAGAGACTGAGCTCTCGTTATCATAACCGCTGGTTTAGAGCTGCATTCATTTAAATAGAAAGAAATAAAGGCAAGTGTAGGATTCACTGGAGCAAGCTCACTGTGTTCTCTCATGCAGTGGTGAGGAAGGACAACATACACATTTACACTCAGACATCTCATACTGTACATACACTCACACTCCACACTGTGTTCAGTACCTGCGTTCAGTGTAGCATGGCGTATGGTAGTGTAACATAATGTAGAATAGCCTCCAGTGCGCCTCAATAGGAGTGTGTTTGGTTTAATGTATTGCTGGAGCTTCAAACCTCAAGACTCACCATTACATTACAGTGCTATGAAAATATGTTCCTGTGAGTAATGTACAAACCACACACACACATGCAGACATGCACACACACATGCATATGCACACATGCACACACAGAAACACACACCTACGCACACATGCACTCACACATATTGTACGCGCACACACACACACACACACACACACACACACACACACACATTTATATTCTCATTTGTTTTTGTTTATTAAGGTCTATTTATTTATCTACCTATCTATGCATCCTTAAAAAATTTTTTTCTTTCTTTCTTTCTTTAAATAATTTATTTATTCTTAGTTTCTCCTATTTTTTGTTCATTCTTTTTTATCTTCTTTCCTCAGTTTCCTTTCTTTTCATTTGTTGTTTTCTCTTTTTGCCACTTTATTTTTGTTTGTTTTTATTTTTTGTTAATTGTTCCATTGTTTTTTTTCATCTTTATTGTTACCTTTTTCTCAATTGATTGAAGGTAATAGTACAGTTTTGCGTTTGCTCAAAAAATAATCAGTCAGAAAACATAATGAAGATTTACAGAAAAATCTCCAACTATCGAGAAGAGAGAGAGAGAGAGAGTTCTCTTCTCAGTAATTCACACAGGCGTCACATATTGAGTGACTGAGGTGACAGATTGAGTCAGGATAAAGGGACAGTGGAGGAAGGATGTGTGTTGCAGTGACGAGTGTGAATAAGTGTGAGCTCAGGCCGATCTCACGCTGCCGAGAGACTAAATAAACATCCAGCTTAGAGAAACATGGAGCTCCGCTCTCAATCACACCGAGCGGTGGAGAAAACGGGTCGTCAGCATCGCTGCACTCGTTCCTCCACTTCATACTGCAGTTCTCTAAGGTGTGACAAAACACCCTGATTACTGAGAGCTGGAGTTTAAGTCTCACTTACATCTCTAATCTTAGAGAAATTCACCTTCAGTAACACACAGTGAGTCTTTCACAAGGTTCCTCTTTCTGCACTAACACCTGTTACTCAGCTGAGGCTTCTTTAAAATGTAACTACCTTCAGTAATCCAATAATAATAATAATAATTATAAAAATAATAATGGACATTGAAGGTTTTTATTTTTATTGTTATAGATTTATTATTATTATTATTATTATTATTATTATTATTTGGAAGTAGTATTAGTAGTGTGTTTGTTTACTGATTAGATGTTTTAATGGAATTTTTGTAGGTCAATAATAATAATAATAATAATAATAATAATAATAAATGAACATTCAAGGTTTTATTTAAATTTTTATTGATTTTTATTATTATTATTATTATTATTATGCAGTAGCAGTGTATTTATTAATTAATAAATATATTCTATAATAATAATAATAATAATAATAATTAGTAGTAGTAGTAGTAGTGTTATTTTTTTTCTATTCATTCTCATTTGTTTGTCATTTGTTTATTCAAAGATTGAAAAGAAAATTTAGCTTAGTTTTTTTTATTTTTTATTATTATTATTATTATTATTATTATGCAGTAGTAGTGTATTTATTAATTAATAAATATATTCTATAATAATAATAATAATAATAATAATAATTAGTAGTAGTAGTAGTAGTGTTGTTTTTTTTCTTCTATTCATTCTCATTTGTTTGTCATTTGTTTATTCAAAGATTGAAAAGAAAATTTAGCTTAGTTTTTTTTATTTATTATTATTATTATTATTATTATTATTATTGCTGTTATTTATTTATTTGTTTTATTTGTTTGTTTAATTCACAATGAAGAGGCTACCTAAAATAAAATTGGTTTAGGAAATACCAAAAAAATCAATACCCCCAACACCTCAGAATGTAACAGGCCCTATTTAACAGACATAAAACAGTCAGTCGTGAGATCAGACTTCAGTTTCAGGCTCAACATGTGTTTATTATAATCCTAAACTCGCCAAAACACAACTGCATGACCATCGTCTCTTCCGTTCAAAATATTTCTGACCGCAGTCGTATGTTTCTATGCCATGTCTTCCTAAACAAAGCTGAGCACACTCCCAGACACATAATCACCAATTTCCAGGGCATGACTCATGCCTCTTGCTCTGCCACCCCTTCACTGCATCAGCCCCATTCCTCCATTTGTCCATCCTGCAGGCCCGAAGAAGAGATGCCTGTTTTCTCCTCCACCTTCCTCACTTCCTTTCTCTCACAGCTGAAATACTGTTCGCTGATGCAAAGGCGCCATATTTACCCATAATTACCCACCATCCATCACCCGACACGGCATCAGGGGTCAAGCCCTTACCCGTCCCCCCTTCAGGCCCACGGTCACAGGGGGCAATTATGTCCTGCCCGGCCCCCTGAATCGCTCTGGTGCACTTGGAGTTGAGATCGAGGCCCCATGGTGGAACAGTGCGCTTGTTGTGAATGCTCAGCGGCCTGACGTGGAGCTGCTACAGCCGTCTGACAATGACACATTCAGGCACTGTGCCATTAAGTGGAAAAGCTTGGCATGGCTCTGTTTAAATAGAATGCATTTAGTTTGTCCAGCAGCGTGTTCCAGGGTCAAGCAGCCACCTGACTTATGGGAGGATGGAGTGAGAGTAGCGGGTCACGCAGCCTGTTTAGAGGTCACGCCATGTATGCCATGCTGGGACATAACCTCAGCCTCGTAAATGTGAAAGAGGGATTGTAAGGACGGGGCCAAGGATACTTGTTCTCTGAAACATTGCAGTCATTGCTTCCGCAGTTTGAATAGCGAAGCGGTCATTCAGATTTAAGAGGATGTTTCACCGACATGGTGGCGGTTTTGGGGTAGTTAGGATGGCTGATCTTTTCATTAGCATGCTGGAGATTTCAAAACTTGATGTCATACCATGAATGTGTACAAGCTGATATTTATTTCATAGGCATGATATAATCTACTCCTAAATACAGAGCAAACCAAAAGCACCAGCACTCAAATGTTGAAAAGTTCACATCCTGTCTTTAAGTGTCTGTATGGGAACTATGGAAGTAACCAGCTAAGAACATTATCCCCAAAAGAATAGATATGTTCAATATGTGTACAAATACTGTAGATATGAACAGGAAGTGCACTGTGTGTATCAAGGGTGTATCAAAAAACTTTTTTTTTTTTTTTCCATCAGTCTGAAATATGAAGCTCATGGGACCAACAAAGAGCACATTCATTAACGTGACCATACGAGGTGCCGTGGCATTTAAATTAAGTGATGCATTTTCATTTATTTCTTCTGGCTTACTGCCTACAAATATGTTTTGATTTTGGGAAATAGAGCAAAACTAACTATATATTATGATCAGGTACCAAAATAATTAATATGTGAGCAGAAGTTATGGATGATTACGCACTGGAGTGATGTAGCTGAGGCTGAGGAACCATCAAAGCCAGCATTCATGCACCATGCTGTGTGCTTTCCACTAGTGTTTTCTAAACACCTTCCGATTTCAGCAACACCCACTTCTCTAGATTCAGTTGGATTCCGAAAACAGACACAAATATTTTGAGCGTGATACGGATACAGATAGTGTATCCGTATCATGCTGGGTTGCATGATGCACGATGCTTTGAGGAAGACTCCGAATGCTATACTTGTCCATCTGTCCTACTTTTGTGTGTGTGTTTCCATTTCCAGGTTTGTTCTAAATCGTTTTAAGAAGTGACCCAAATTTCTATAAGACTAAGTGTGAGATAGATTAGAACAACTATCTGTAGTAGAGACTAAATACAGATGGCGTTTATTCACCTCTTAAATTTTAGAAATATAATTTTCTCACCTCTGACTAGTGTTTACTTACCTTTGACTAGCGTTTATCCTCCTCTGACTAACATTACCTATATCATTAGCATTTACCCACCTCTGACAAGTGTTTACCCTCACCTTGCTAGCATTTACCTACCTTTGACTAGCGTTTAACCACACCTCAATAGCATTTACCCATCTTTGACTAGCATTACCCTCACCTCATTAGCATTACCCATCTCTGACTAGCGTTTACCCTAACTAGCATTTACCCATCTCTGACTAGCATTACCCATCTCTGACTAGCGTTTACCCTAACTAGCATTTACCCACCTCTGACTAGCATTATCCATCTTACTAGCATTTACTCATCTCTGACTAGCATTACCCACCTCTAATTAGCGTTTACCTACACCTCACTAGCATTTACACACATCTGACTAGCATTACCCACCTCACTAGCATTTACTCATCTCTGACTAGCATTACTCACCCCTGATTAGTGTTTACCCACACCTCCCTAGCATATACTGTACCCACATCTGACTCGCATTTACCCAACTCTGACTAGCATAACCCATGGTTGACTAACATTTACCCACACCTCACTATCATTTACCCACCTCTGACTAGCATTTACATACATCACTAGCATTTACCCACCTCTGACTAGCATTTACATACATCACTAGCATTTACCCACATCTGACTAGCATGACCCACTGCTGACCACACCTCACTAGCATTTACTCACCTCTGACATCAGTTAAAGTTTGACAACATAACTATATAACAATATTTCAATATTTGAATGTATGGAAAAGGCTTTTCCTGCCGACATTAGCAAAAGGCCTCAAAAAGGAAATAATATAATATTATATTATATTATATTATATTATATTATATTATATTATATTATCACATCACCACCTGGCTAACATTATAATAATATATTTTTTAAAAATGTCTTGTAAATATTCATTATATAATATTATATTGTCTTTCATTGTTTAAAACTCTTAATAGAGTTTAATAAACTTCATCGACTTCGGCTATATTCATTCCTTTCATGCTGTTGCTTAACAGCGAATTTCCAAGAAATATTCTTAATATTTCTTTTTCCTGGTATGTTGTCTTTTTTAAACCACTACAGAGCTGAGTGCAACCATAAAGTATTTTTCATGCTGTGCTTCTGACTTTGAGAAGATATTTTACTATCCAAAGTCAAATCCTTCAATATTTATACACCGCTCAGAGATATCGATGTGGACAACAATTTCACACTAGAGAGTTTATACCACATGTAGAATGTTTAAACCACAAGTATGATGGATTCTTGATTCTTATGTACCGGGGTCCAATAATTAAAGCAACTATTTACCGCAAACACTAATGTTAACAATTCCCAGAGAGAAGGGACATGTTGTTCAAAAATGTGACGGTTGTTAATCATTTATAGAAGCTATACAGGAGCAGACACACAAAAAAAATTATAATCTAGAATGACATACAAAAACTAGTTCCATCACTCCTTGAACATTGCTCTGCCGCATGCACTTCTCTGTGAAAAAATAAATACCTTCAATTATGTGTTGTTAAGAGTTTGAGAAGATTTCGGTGACCTTGTTGTGTTCACTTGAATTTGTCTTAACAAGAATATGTTGTCGCTCTAGGTCTGCTGTTGCTCTTGGCGCCATTGGGCAATCCGAGGATTTAGCAAAGATACGCCACAATTTATGTTTCTTAAAATAATCTTGGTCTGACATGCAGAAGATGACCTCTAACCACTCCGGAGATGTTATCTTGCGCCCAGAGAACTGTTAGCCATCTCAAAGACCAGGCTAGGACATGACAGTGGCTTTATCATACAGGAAGCTTTAAATGCATCCACACTTAACCAGGCTTATTTACACAAAAGCGACTGAATTGCAGATACGATAATCGTTGTTATAACAGAGATGCTGAATTCTGGACTTTGATTGTTGCAGTTGACAGTCGTTCTGGTTTTAAGGCAACTCATCATAGGTTTATATTAAAAAGTGTGTACTAATATGTTCATGTTTTTGTAGTTAATTTACTATGACTTGTATGGCAGATGATTCTTATCGATGTAAACTTTAGTAACAGTTAAAGATCAAGGTATAGAAAGAAATAAAGATTTCCTCCAGGGGATTTTCAGTCAAACCTACTTTATTCATATTAACTTTGAAATGCTGAGGAGAAAAGCGAGAAAAAGTGAAAAAAGTGTTCTGAGATAATTAAGAAAGCGAACTAACATGTTTTGCTCAACAATCAATTTCTCTTGTATAAAATTCCACAAATTTCTTTGTTATAAGAGCAGATTTAGGCCATTACTTTATTGAATAATAATAATAATAATAATAATAATAAACGGCTTTATGTTGCGCTGTGACACACCACAAGTCCATAACATTAATTAATTTTTATGCCTTATTTATTATAGGTGTTATGAATATAAATATAAGAAATGTTTATCATGACTGTATTTGTCAAAAGATTTTTCCTTGCATAGCAAATGTACACAGATATTAACAAGCATGATTCCTAATGCCTTTTCTCTTTGTTCTCCATCAGGTCTGGTGTGTATGAAGTCGAGTACCTCGGTGGTGGAGCTGGTCATGCTGCTTTGCTCTCAGGTGAAACTCTTTTCCACTCTTACTTTTTAACCTTAAGCAAACTTTTTACTCTTAAGCAAAATTTTGGTGTTAATATTAGGCGGCACGCTTTAAACCTGGGAACCGAATTGTAAAATCGTCATCTTAAGACCAGACGAGAGCGATCTCTTTCCAAACAGTCTAGCACATTAAACGATGCCCCCGACAAGCCCTGTATACACTTGGCATCTGATCCTACAGGAGCTTCGCAGCCTTCCTTTAACTCCCAGTGACATATTACAGCTCACTGATCTCCCTGGTCTCTTGTTAAGCCTTTCCTTTCAAAAGGGTCAGGCTCCCAGTGTTGCCGTCAGAGGAGGAGATATTTAACATACCTTCTGTCAGGCCATCAGTCTTGCCCAGTGAGCCCATAAGGAAACCATTACCTCAGCGTCTCTCTTGGAGGATCCTGCTGCTTGTAGAGCTCCATGGGGCTTTTTGGAAGCCAGTGGCACCTTGGTGCTGTCCATATCTCTGAACACGCCACTCAGGAGGAGATTTAGTTAATGCTCTTGCAGTTATGCACATCCATAGCAGGCCCTGATAAAGGTTCCTCTCTCCAGACTGAGCGGCGCTCCGAGCGAGTCCTGCTGCTCTGCTGCTGTCCTTTTGAAGTTTCTCTCTCTCTCTCTCTCTCTCTTTCTCTCTCTCTTTTTCTTCTAGCAATGTCTTTCATTTTTATGGCTGATGAGTGAGCCTGGGTGCTCTTTGTATGTTGGAGTTATTACTAAGAACTGCGTCAGGATCTCTCAGCTCTTCTCTCCCTCCCTCCCTCGATGCAGAGATAGCATTACGACGGGCTCCAGGACTTCCTGCCATTAGAAGCTCCCAGGGTAAAAGCTAGGCCTGATCTATCGATCAGGACAAGGAGGGGTGAAACCGGAGACCAGGCCCAATGTCATTTTGGAGGCATCAGGGCATGCTTGGAGCCAGCACTCCACAGGCCATGATTTATACACACACTCTCAAGGCAAAGCTGAAACGGCAGCCTGAAAATTCAAGGATTAATTTGAATAAAAAAGTATTTTCTCCAAAATTATGTATGTAAAAAATTATGAGTAATGGAGCAGTTTGGGCGTTTTGAGCCCTTGATTCTCGGTCGAGACTGGTTATAAGGGTCTCTTTGACCAGATAATAAACTATGAACTTTATTTTTGGTGCCTTTAAGTTTATTAACACAACCAAAACTTATGTTGAAGAGCATCTGTGTCTGGAGATGTCAAGCTCTACTGCACTGTCCTTTATGAATTCTGGTTCAGTTTAGCCGCTGGCGTCTACAAAAAGAAAACACACAGCTTATTTCACTTCCTGCATTCGGGTCGAATCAAAGAAATATTTTGAGCATAAATTGTCTGATTCTGTGCCATGTAAAAAACCTATTTATAACTCTTTTTTTTTTTTTGCGTATAAGATGCTGTTATTGGCCTTTAAGTTCCCTTATGTATATTATCAGAATTTCTAATACAAACATCACTTCAGTTTATTGTCCCTTGTAACACTGTACAGCTTCTCGCAGTCCTTTCCATGCCGCAGTTTATTTCCACTTAGACAGAAGACAGTAGGCAGAGACGTTGCCTCGATACCAACAAACTCAAACTCGGGTTCACTTGTCTCAGCTCTAATCCTCCCAGACAGCAGGGGTTTCGCCGCGCCGACCTTTCGCCCTGTTCTGCTTTGCAAACTGTCACTTTTATGAATAAATTAGTGATAATCATCTTTGCCCCTTTTTTTTTTGTTATTTATGCTTTCTAATCACGTTGATTCATCTAAGGGCATAGACAGCCGTCCTGCAGAGTGGCAGAAATCGTGCTGGAGGTCACATAGGTCGATTCCATGTAGCAGCTTAAACGTGCTTAAAGGATGGGACACGGAGACGAGGAGATTTACCGCTGGAGGACCTCCAGATGTTGGCGACGGCGAAAGGCAGATAAAAGCAAAGCGCTTTTTCTAGTTCTTGACAGGTCGGATTGAGACACCGCAAATTTGCGAGCGTCCATTAAGGTTGCATTTAAGAGAAAGAGGAAAAGGGTAATACTTCTCAGCCAATCGTTATGTGGGAGAGAAAAATGGCGTTGTCATAAGTTTATTTGCCAGTTTGTTGAGTTTTTTTGGTACATAAATTTTAGAAGAATTTCAGGTTCGTTTTTTGGGATCATAGTACTAATGGGTATTATTTTTGGTATTTTTTGTCCACTGATGCAGGGACAAACCTGGTAAAGAATATATTATTGTATATATTATATATTCTATTTACAGTATATAATATATTCTATTATGGTTATAAAAAGGTAAAATAATGTGAAAATAGCACCAGAATCATCTTCTTTCATTCTATTAAAACAAGCACACATGTACAGCTCAATGCCGTGAATCTTTCATAGACCTTAGAAATTTAGAAAACAGAAATGTCCTGCTGTTATTTCAGTGTTAAAAATGATCAGCTGACTGATTTCCTTTTGTACACCAGTAATATCTCAGTCCTTGAAAAACAGTAGTTCCCAACCCTGGTTCTAGAGGACCCCCCTGTGTTTTCCCTGCACACATGTCTATTCAGAAAAGCCTGTTAATTAGCTGATTTGTTAATTCAGGTGTGCTGGGAGCTGAGAAAACACTACAATATGCCAGGCAGGGGGTCCTCCTCCTTTCAACGCTCAGGCATCATCCCAGTCCTTCAAAACGTTCCTGTTATTCCTGTTCTCTAAATCATTATCATCATCATCCTCTAGAACTCCAGTACTCTTCCTGCCCCTGAGTGTTTAATGCCTACAGAGTCTGACTTCCTCTCCCATCCTCAGGTTTATGTCAGTTCTACCTTGACTAGGCTTTAGCAAATCACTCTAGTCCGTGATCATGCTTCCTATTTACACGACAGATCATATTACCACCTTCTGGAGGTGCACACGAGTGTTAATCCACTTCACAATCTCATTCGGCTCCCCACAGGGATCGTTGTTTCACAGCCTGATGTAAAAAAAAAAAAAAAAAAGATGGCATGAAAGATGAGCTGTACAGCGTCCGCCTCCGAAAGCAGAGCAGATTGGATTTTGGGTCGGCTCTCGAGTATCATTCTGATGTCATTTTTCCTGTGTTTATTTTTGTCACGTGAGCGCCGTTTGATCAGGGGTTCTGAAGGAAGGGTTCGACAGGGTCCAAAATGAGCAGCAGCCTCCAGGCACGGCGCGGACAGCAGCATAAAGAAACAGAAGAAGAGGGAGGTACAGGGGGTCACTCAGAACATTTGGGAACCAGATGCGTTCTGCCATTGTCTCGTGCTGAGCTAGGATTAAGAATTCAAGTTTGGATCGGTTTCTTACGACCATCACAGTTACAGAGGTTAACGTTTGAAACATGTAATGTAAGTTTTGTGTTAGGGATGGCTCTTAAAGCTTTTCTTATAAAATGTTTAAACTAACCCATAATTATTCTGATTTATAACTATTATGCGTTAGACCAGTCCTTAGACAGTCCTGATTGTTGTACTACTTAAAAATCATAATTTAAAAAATCCATATGGTCTAAGTAAGGTTTTCAAACAAGCAAGAGGTTATTGTCTTTGTTGAATATGAAAAATAATGATTTGAAATGTTGACTTAGATATGCAGTACAGGTTGAATTGTCTGAAATAATTTCTCACCTCAACATGTATTGCCAGTGGCAGATATATTTAGGTTTGAAAACATAAACAGCGAGTAAACCACTGGAAAATAGTCTACAAATAATAATAATAATAATAATAATAATAATAATTAGTATTATTATTATTATTAATAAATAAATACATACATACATACATACACACATACATACATACATACATAAATATATATATATATATATATATATATATATATATATAACGTATTAATATAATAATAATAATAATAATAATAAATACATTAATTAATAAAATAATAATACTTATAATAATAATAATAATAATAATAAAATCTAGCAAAATCTGCACATGATTTAGTATAATAAGATATCATGGAATAAGATATCAAATCATAACACTTGTTCACAGTTTTTGTTTCCACATTAATAAACCTGTGCCTTATATATATATATATATATATTATTTTT
This sequence comes from Platyallabes tihoni, assembly GCA_030068045.1. Classification (NCBI taxonomy): domain Eukaryota; kingdom Metazoa; phylum Chordata; class Actinopteri; order Siluriformes; family Clariidae; genus Platyallabes; species Platyallabes tihoni. Next base: position 5,004,151 of record JAQQZS010000003.1, read on the forward strand.
TTTTAATTTTTTTTTTTTAATGTGACCTCCTGTCTAAAGAAAAGAAAACACATGATTTATGAAAAAGATTTAAATGTATAGTGGCATAGTGGTAAAAGGTTAAATTCCCGCCTCAGGTCTGTATATGTGTGTGTGTGTGTGAGAGAGAGAGAGAAGTTTGCATTTCTCTCTGTTTTTTTCTTGGTGGGTTTCCTCTGATTACTCAGGTTTCCTCACACAGTCCAAAGGCATGCAGATTAGGGTAACTGGCATTTCCAAATTCCTTGTAGTGTGTGTGTGTGTGTGTGTGTGTGCCCTGAGATGGATTGGCGCCCAATCTAGGATGTACCCGGACTTGTGCCCCGATTCCTCTTCAGGCTTCAGACTTCAGGCTTCCTGTAACCTTGTGGTATAGAGAACAAATGAATTGAAATGTATATCTATAATTCATTAACTTAAAAAAAAAATCATGCTGATGGCATTGTAATATCTCAGAATACATCTCTAGAACACCTCTCCATTTTGTAAATGTGAAGTTGTCATGCACACTCGGTCCGTGACCAGCACTAGGACCCGGAAATAATGCGGTCACGAACCAGGAAGTATAAAAGGAGTAAACAAACCACAGTACAACGCTCAGTCATTTGA
>JAQQZS010000003.1:5016121-5029739 GCA_030068045.1 Platyallabes tihoni
CTATCTATCTATCTATCTATCTATCTATCTATCTATCTATCTATCTATCTATCTATCTATCTATCTATCTATCTGTTACCATCAATACTTTGTGGAATCATAATACTACTACTATTACTACTACTTATAATAATAATAATACTGATGGTAGAAGTAGTGTTTGTTTGTTTGTTTGTTTGATTGTTTAATCAACCATTATATAAAAATACATAAATAAATAGCATTTTGTTGCTTTCACTGCATTAAAATGATAACTGATTTTAGCAGATCTTGTAAATACTCCATCCTAAGTCAGAGCTGTTATATGAACTCATCTAACAGCAGGCATTTCTTGCTGTCAGTAAAGAATTTATCATGCTGAGTTTTAAGTTTACGATCAGCTAACTTTTATTACATGAAGATGCAGTAGTCTCTCCTCTGGTTTCTGGTTGAGTTTGTGGCTGGCTTTACTTTGATTGCAGTAAATACTTATGAAACACATCCAGATCGCTGTCGTTGTGTGTTTTTCTGATTGGTAACACACAACGACAGCATGTACTAGGATTACATTATACAACATCATGCAGTATAGGAAGTTAGAACGTACTGGGATTTAATTAATTGTAAAGTAAATAAGTATGATATCAGATGGTTAGCTGATACTAGGAACAATACTAATGTTACCTGAGTATTAATAATATTAATAACAAAAACAAGACAACGAGCCATTTATAGTGACACTGATGAAGGAGACACTATAAATGGAAATGAAGAGACACGATTGTTTTATATACAGCACACAAACTAGTCTTCTCACTTCAGCAGATGTGATGAGTTTCTTATCAGAGAGCGCCAGCTTCCTTTAGGCAGTTTTTTGATGTACTGCTCTTCAGGATCCTTGACCCAGCAGATAAACCGTGCGGTGTGGGGGGGAGGAAGCTAAGATAGTCCTAGTCAGCGGTGAGACGCAGAAGTCTCACGACCCACGATTCATCGCGTCTGCCAAACCGTCCACTCCTCATCCTTCTTCCCGTCTACTTTATTCAGATCTGGGCAGATAAGCCCTCTTTTACAATTAAACTGGTGTCACTACTATACCCTTATATCCTTCTTGAAGTGATAAATAATGCTTGATATTTGTCAGAGAGCCGCACGGTGAAGCGAGATGACACCGGGAGATTGAGTTATCGCCCGTTTGAAGAATATGTCGAGGCATAACATCTGACAGAATTCAAATATAAGACAGGAAATTCAATTACACCCTCTCCACACCACCTCCCTCCCTTCCTCCCTTCACTCCATATCCCTCCTCTGCCCGAAAGCTTCTGTTAGCAAATTAGATTTTGAATATTAGCCAGCGATCCCCTCAGGAGGTGGGGGATGGGTGCTGCGCAGTAAGACAATCTTATTTTAGCAGGAGAGATGAAGTCAGGCTCGCGGCCTAGCGCCTGCTTTACTCTGGAGATACGCCGCGGTACTTCACGGCCTCACGAGGAGCTCGGATCCGGATTTAACGATTTGAAGGAGTAGCTGTGTGAGGTTCAGCTTCTCTCAAGGAAGAAAGAATTCAGCTAAAAAAGCTAAATCTGTTTTATTCATTCATTAATTTTTTTAGGAGTTCATCAAAGACCTAAAGGGTGTAGCCAGATTTGTTTTTATTAATATTAAAAGGGAGAGACCTTTAGTTAGGTCTACATTAATTTTTGAATTATAAGCAGCAGATAGTTAACGGTAATACTTCTAGATTACAGTTTTAAGCTGACAGACATAGGAGAACTTTCATGTTTTTGATCATGCCACGTATCTGACCACAGATCTTATATCATAATACAATCAAGTATTGGCGACTAACAAAAGTTGACACACGTCATGCTATCTGCTGTTTTATAGTGAATTTTTAAGCTTGAGTAACCCTGTAATAGGCGGTAGAGAGTCAACAATGTACAACCAACCATCATACAGTGTAACAGTTCACTTTAAATGTTTGATGTAATATTATCCTGGGTTGCCAGGTATTGCCAGGTTTTAACATTTGTTTTGAATTGTGTGAAGCTAGCTTAAAAAAACAAAAATGCATTTAAAAATTGAGACATAGTTTTATTCTTTTTTTCCTCAGCCTTTGTGTGGGAAACTACAAGTCAAACTGGGACTTTCTCGTGACTGAAAGTATAACACTGTACGGTGATGAGACTCTTAGCCACAGTAAAACATTTAAATGGTGCAAACCTTTTGAAGAACGCTATATGTCCCATTAATGACTATCCCGGCAAAAAGTGGCTTAAAGCCCTCTGCAGTCGTTCCCGTGAACGCTCACTGCATGGAATTCCTGAAAATCTGCGGATATCTGTAAACACAATCATTCAGCAACACCGCTTGCCATATCCAAGGTACAGTCCTCCAAACCATTACATTTTATTTGAGCTATTAAAGGAGTTCCTGGGAGGCCTGTGCTTCCGACATGAAGCAGACAGTCCGATCACGGATCCGGCGTACTGAGAAAACTTTCTACCATGACAGTATCTAGTGAAACACTGGGATGAGTGCATTAGTGTAGCGGGGGATTATATAGAGAAATAAATGTCGTTTTTACTCTCATAACTGTGTTCTGTTATTCTGCAATATGAAAAGTTCCGGTTCGACTTGAACACCCCTCACCATGCATTTCTAATATATAGGCACCCACCCCATACTGTACTTACATTACAATCTATCCAGTATATCTTACAACACAAAGAGTTCTTTAAACACGTTGTATGCTCTTACACACCTTAGATTGTATCAATGTATTAAGAGAAATTCCAATTACTTGCTATAAAACAAGATCATCTCTTAAAGTTGATCTTGTGTGTAAGAGCCAGGGGTGGCTCAGTGGTTAAGGCATTGGACTATGGTTCGGAAGATCCCAGGTTCACACCCCACAACCACCAAGTTGCCACTGTTGGGCCCTTGAGCAAGGACCTTAACCCTCAACTGCTCAGATGTGTAATGAGATAAAAATGTAAGTCGCTCTGGATAAGAGCGTCTGCCAAATGCCTACTGTAAATGTAAATGTAAATATGACATCACTTCTTTCCTGAGGCTTGAGGCAGCAAACAAACACTTCAGTGTTTGTGCTCTTAGCACTTGTTGCCGTTATTAACCATCAGGTGCAACATGAACTCTGTGGGTGATCCAACATCTTGAAAGATCAACAAATCAAAGGAACATTGATTGATAGCCGTTAAACCTCATTGACATTAGTATTCCAGCAGAGTTTAAAATATATGGAGTTGTTAATGAGGACTTTGTGGTTGTATATTTTGACAGCAGAATGCGCTAAACATTTTTAATGAATTGTAAACTGTAATTTAATTTTTTAAATAAGAAAATGTTCAAATTAAAAACCGCTATATAATCTTATTTTAAAAGCTTTAACCTTCCATGTTTCAAGCATACTGTACAACAACACATGGCAGCCCTGTTTTTAAGCAAAAGCCGACACAGTTTGTGACGATACAATCACTTACAGTATATTATGGGTGTGATAGAACAAATAATTTTTTATTACAACATTTTTAATTACAAACATTGCTGAAGATCATGAGAAAAATGATAAGCAACACAAAAACTTTTTTTTGAATTAAATGGATTTAGCAGATTTTTTGAGAATGTTGTCATTTACACTGCCATCGTAGTCGCGCCAGCATTAACAAATGACAAGTGTCTGTCACTTAACATCTATGATGCGTTTTGTAAAAAAGGAAACTATGTGATTTGGATGTTTTGTGAACACCATGTTAAGTATATAACAAAGCCGTGTGGGACGCTGTAGTGGACGTACTGTGGTGAAATGGGTGAATTTTTAGTGTGACATTTTTTTTCGATACCTCTCTTTAAAAAAAAAAAATCTTGCAGTTGTTTACACCCGCAATGTTTTTTGCTGCTTTTTGGAATCATGATGTACTAACAGAAATATTTTTGAAAGAAAATTAAGTAGAATACACTCGTGAACATTACAATCGTTAAAATATATGTGAGATGTAAACACTGTGTGTGAAGCTGTTGGTTAAACGGTGCACGTCGTCATGTACTGAAGTGAAACTCAGTAAAACAGCTAGTGGTAGAGGAAGAGGCTGATAATGCGATAAACTGAAATTTTCGTATCACCTATGATTGTTCTCATAATCTTCTGCAATCTTTGTAATTAAAAGTTTTTGAAAACTCTTTACTTTTTTTCCTTCATCTAATTTGTTTCCACTCGTTTATGTTTAACTCTGTTCAAAATCACAATTAAAACATATTATCGATACTAAACTGCAAATTTAAATAACTACACAAACATAATTCAAGGCTGATCGATCCATTGTGGCGAAACAGTTGGGAGATGAAGTTATATTTTTTTGCATAATCACACAAAATTCACACTTATACAACCCAAACAGTTTTGATTGAACAATTTGCCATTTGTGCTTTTTATCAGTTCTTGTGACTCAAACATTTAGAAAAAAATCTCTATAAGTGTGCATTACTCCTTGCCTCATTAGTAAAAAAAAAAAAATGGAGATAACTCATTTTGCTGTAAAACTGTTCCTTCACACTCCTGTACGCCTATAATTTACACACCGTCTGTGAAGCACTCCACAGATACAACAGTTCTGTTTCTGTTATTTATAGGATATTAAATCAGAACATATCATGAGTGTGAGATGTAAATATATGCCCTTATCTAAACTAAACTAAAATGCTTATCTTTGTGGAATTCCTTAACATTCCTGTAAAAATGCTATGCAGATCAGACCAAAAACATTTATTAGGAATCATTGAGCGTCTTGAAGATCATCGCTCTTTTAAGATACAGTAATTATAAAATATTTATTCTGTATGTGGCATAAACATGCCTAACATGCAATCTTCGTTCCTCCCGTTTCTGTAGTCAAACTGCGCCCAGTACGCTGTAGACAGGAGAGAGGAAGAGAAGATGTGCGATCACCTCATCAGTGCTGCTAAACACCGCGACCGCGTCACCGCCAATCAGCTTAAACAGAAGATCGTCAACATTCTGACTAACAAACACGGAGCCTGGGGGGCGCTGACACACAGGTACGGCCCTCTGGACCACTGTGTGTGGACACAGCTGAGAAATAGGTGTGTTTTATAGCCGTGTGTGTGTGTTTGTGTACTGTGTGTGTTTGTTGACTGTGTTTGTTTCTTGTCATGGAATCTTGACTTTAGCCCTTAAAAGGTGATCTCGGCTGCCAGGGCCAGGATTTACACTCTTATATCACACTCACACACACACTCACACACACACACACACACACACACACACACACACACACACAGAGCTGTAATGTGACTGCTATTTAATGTCATTTTCTTGCTCTCCACCAGGGTCAGGCTGCAGGTCAGCAAACTCAATTACCACAACCGACCACTAAATCCCAAGAGACACCTCACTGGTGGTCAGATTGTGTGTGCGTCCATGTGTGTGTGTGTGTATGGTGGTCTGCATTTCTCCGAAACACATCACCCCTCTTTTTTCCTGACACAGCTGTACACCTGGTGGTTGTTAAGCTGCCCTTGTGGGCCTTGTTAAAAGCTCTCCGACTGTTTTCGCTTCTCGGCATATATCGTGTAAGGACACCGAAGGACCGGGATTTTATGCTTAAACAGACATTTATACACAGAAATAAAAGACGAACGGTCAGCAACAATAACAGGCACGGCCCAGCATTCTCTGGGGAAATGGTGGAATGGTGCGGCGTGCTCTAAGTAAGCAGTAAACCGCTGTGGTGTGAGATGTTCGAGGTAAATCATCAACAGTGCTGTGAAGTCTTACCACGACAAAGGATTTTTGAATAGCAGAACATCTAGAAATGCTGTGTTCTTATACTAAATAAATCACCAGAAAGTACAGATTAATTATTATTATTTTATTTATTTTTTTATTTATTTTTTTTCATTGAATTAAATATTATTTATATTACTTATTGTTACACCTAAAATTGTGAAATATCTATTCGACAACATATTACTTTCATTTTTTGGAAGTAATAATAATAATAATAATAATAAAAAACACAGCTTGTCGTTGTACAATACACTGAATCTGGAGACTCCTTCCATAAATTATATATAAACATCTCAATAGAAAAAAAAAACTATTACATCATATTAACTAATAATTTTTTTTGTTCATTTTTAGCCACCAGTCATGAGATCAAGCCCCTGTTGTTACTATGGAAACAGTAGTGTATTAGAAACTTCTTCTTTCTGGCCAACCAGATTTGAGAATTCAGCAGCGATGAGGTTTATACCGAATTCTAAAATCACTAAAACACTCCAGAACATTCTATGGAAAAGCAATGGTTTTGCTTTGGTACATTATTTCTGGTTATGTTTTGTCCAGCGTTCTCCTGTATCTCATGTATCCTGGGCATCACTAAAGCCCTTACCACCTCACTGCAGAGTTTCCAAACACATCATAAACTTTACCTCCCGGATATATGTAAATCCAGCTGCCATGAGTGCTTAACTAAGCTGTCAGCCTGATGGAGAGAAAGTCCAGGACACACACATATATACATACACATACACACTCACAAACACACACACACACAAACAGAAATACTTACATGCCACAGCCGGTCATTACAGATTACAAGAGCAGTGGCCCTGTAAAACTACAAAAAAATAAAAAAGACTTCCGGTTGGCCAGAAAGGAGAAGTTTCTAATACACTACTGTTCCCATAGTAATAACAGGGGCTTGATCTCATGACTGGTGGCTAAAAATGGACAAAAAAAGGTTAATGTGATGTAATAGTTTTCTCTATTGAGATCTTTATGTATAATTTATGGAAGGAGTCTCCAGTTTCAGTGTATTGTAAGATGACAAAGCTGTGTTCTTCTTCTTCTTCTTCTTATTATTATTATTATTATTATATAATTCTGTGTTTAAACAGTAAACAGTTTTGGGAAATACGTGTCTGTCTATCTACCTATCTATGTATCTAGCTAGCTTTTATATAAATAAATACATTATTTATTTATTTATTTTATTTTATTTATTTTATTTAAGCCAAAATGTGGTTAAGGAAGCACACCGAATATTGTTTGAATTAATAAATTGAGATTTGTGATGTTTGTTAGATTTCATTTAATACTATCATTTATTCATTTATTAATTCAAATCTCTGTTAAGATGTTCCATGATAAAATAATAATAATAATAATAATAATAATAATAATGATGATGATAATAATAATAATAATAATGTAGTAATATATAGACATTTAATAATGAATCATTAATAATTTTTCAACCTCAATCGAATTATAAACACTGCTATAATGATTTGCGAAAACAAGCTTCCCTTAAAAGTGCTTCCAAAAATACAATTTATTTTTTCTAATAAGCCCTTTCTTTGCCCATAACGCATTCAATCAGCTCTAGAGTTTATTTCCATCCGAATCAATGCATCATTAATACTGCTTTTCTTACCCCAGTGTGTATTATTTTTCTTTCTTACCGACGTCTATGATAAATAAATAGCTGTGCTTACATCCCGGCTGGTGGAACACATCGTTTGGAATTTTGTGCCGCCTCTCCGGCTTAGTCAAATATTTATAGCGAACGCCTAAGAGCCATAACATTTGCATTTGGACAAAAGGTTATTGAGCTGCCGAGGACTGTAAATGGTACCGCGAAAACTTGCAACGAATTGAAATTTAATGGTAACCTCCAGCAGAAGAATAATGATGCAATATGTTTATGGGCTTAAGGCAGTGGTGCGGTTCAACATCTTAGTCTTATTCAATGCTACATTAACTTTCTCATTTATGCTGGTGCTGTAAAACAGTGTGCCCTCCAGCATTAGGAGTGTGTGTATGTGTGTCCGCGTGCGCATGTGCGTGCGCTCGAAAATTTATTTGCGTCAAAGTGTGTATTTTTTGAGCATGAATGCCTCCGAATTGCTTTTTTTTTTTGTGCTACAGCCTGGGGAGACTTGAAAGACTATTGATAATATGGGTGGAAATGCTGGATGGAGCAAACACACATGATTCCTACATTCTGTACATTGGCTGATTTTATTAAATACAATTTTTAAAAAAAATTCTAGGACTTCAACAACAGATTTCTAGCCTCGCCGATGTATCCGCTTCACTCTGTTCTTGGACAGCAGTTTGCAGGATGTGCGATGGCATTAAAAATAAAAAAATTTTTAAAATCCCCCAATGTCTTTGCGAAGCCGAAAGCCAAATAAGCAGCTCAAGAGCAGCGAGGCCTGGTTCGATCATACTCCACGCTCGCCTGATGATGAATGTCCCCTGTATTGAGTCAGCATCAGAAAATCAATAGTGTTCAAATTGAAACAGTATAGGGTTGTATTGATCTGCTCCACTAAATCAAAATGAGAAGGCTTTGATAGGACTCGGGTAGACAGCTCTTAGGCCAGTAATGACACACTATCAATTTTAACTTTACACTGATAAATCAAGTTGAAAATTGGATGTCAGATTTTTTTTTTCTCGCTTCGTTCGTGCTTCCATCTCTTCCAGCTCCTTTTGACCTCTGGCCTTGGGAAGCAGATTATAAAGTTCAGTTGCGTTACCAGAAAAGATGTCAGACCGACCGTTGGAATTAATGACAACAAAAAAATAAAAAAAAATCCATGAAATTGAGAAATGATGGACTCATTTACTTACACACGGTCTGGCCTGAGATCCTTAAAACTTGACAGCTCTGTGAACAAACGAAAACGCATATAATTAACAGGTTTAGTCTTTTATAGTGTTTAATAACCTAACATAATTCTATTTTCAAGTGGAAACATTGCCACATTTCTATAATATCATGCCAACAAACAGAAGCAAACAAAAAACAAATAAACAAAAACCTACATTTGAAACTTTTCCTAGAAGGAAACAGTCTATACCTAAATTTTCTTAAAATCCAAAAGGTTTGCTAACGTATTTATATCATATTTATATATGTATATTATAATCAATTAAGTGTTTATTTTTTATTTTGGGTATAAATGCATTAATAGTAATTTCACTGGAAAACTAAAACCAATAAGGTAGCAAAAGCAAATGGAAAGTAAATGAAAAGGAAATAAAAAGAAGGTGCACGGAAAAGAAAAAAGAAAATAATAATTTTTGAGATGTTCTGAGTTTAAATAAAATCTCAGTTTTCATAAAAAAGTTTAGTGTACAAAATTTAGTGTACTGGAAGTTGTTGAAAAATAATGTAAAATTTACCCATAAAAAAAAACAGATTTTCTTTGTCTTTCTTTTTTAATGGTCTATTTGATGTAATGAAATGAATTAAAGTTCAAACTAATGAAAGTTGTCCTTTTTTCTCAGCTTTAATGAAACCGGCACTTAATCATGGCACACAAAATGCAAACGCTCCATAAAACCTCCTTGTCCCCTCTCGAGTTCATTTCCACGCTCAGACTGTGTGAAGTTCACCTCACCTGTCCTGCAGCTTGTGATTAATAAAGCTGACTTGTTCACTACCAGCATATATTCTGTCATGCAGTGGCGTGCGAAATCACCGAGTTCCCAATCATGCTTCATCTCATCCCCAGTCTCCAGTCGCTGTTCTGCATGAGCGGCCCAGCGCTAATTGCTCCAGCATGGCCTTCTGTGACGGAAAAAAAAAAAGAAAAAAAAGAAATGATTAGAACTTCATGTGGAAAAACAGGAGTCCCTTTGTTACCTTTGTCCAAGTCAGCAACATGGCTGACAGCTGACGGAGAACTGACGTGTCTGCACCTTAACTCACTGGACCTTAACTGAGACAAGTATCGATTCTCAGAGCTTTCTCTTGTATAATTACCTTTTTTTGGTGTCAGTTGAGGAGAGATGGATGAAAATGAAAAGCTGAGAGAGAGAGAGAGAGAGAGAGAGGTGGCTGGTATTGATCTGCAAGGAAGCCGAGGGGGAGACGCCGTTTCCCTTGGCTAACAGTGAGCACGGGGTTCTGCGTCTGATCTATGGCAGCTATCTGGTCCCGGATAATAACTTTGTGATGGAATGGAGCCTTCAGTCACATGCGCCGAGGCAGAGCAGTCTCAGTGGGTGGAGCTGAAAGAGCCTATTCATTTTAATACCTGACACAAAGAGAAAGAGAGAGAAAGGGAAAGGTAACATCAGAGGTAAAAGGTAGAAAGTACATTGTCCTGAACACCATGTTACATTGAAGCTATTGTATGCAAGGCGGCGCTGTGGCTTAGTGGTTATCACTGTCGCCTTGCACATACAGGGTCTGGGTTCGATTCCCAGCCAAGGTTCAATTCCCGACTCTGTGTGCATGGAGTTTGTATGTTCTCCCCATGCTTGGTGGGTTTCCTCCAGCTACTCTGATTTCCTCCCACAGTCCAGAGACATGCAGGTTAGGCTAATTGGCGTTCCCAAATTGACCATAGTGTGTGTGCTCTGCATTGGCTTGGCGGTATAGTGAATAAGAGAGAGTGAGCTATTGTATGGTCGAAATATTGTTTAAGGGAACAAAATAGTTGAGGTTCTCACATTGGAAACCCTCAATTCCTAAAAGGAACACTACATAATGCATACATAATGCATTATAAATGCTGCCTATAGTACCTTGCTATATTGCATACATGGGACCTCATGATTTCTCTCTATAGTGTAAATGATCGTAGTTACAGTCATGGCATTTTATTGATCGGATCGGATGTCTTATTATATATAACATTTTATTATACATTTTATCATAGCTTTGTTAAATACTTCCTTCTGTCTGGTCGAAAGGTGTTCATTAATTTTCCATACACAGCAACTCTGAAAGTTTAATACAAACTAAATGATGTGTTTTTATTAATGCACCCTTTATAACATTATTATTTCTATGTTAACAAGTTACACTAGGACTTCTTCACGATGCTTCATGTAGACAGACTAAACTTACACATCATTGTTAACATCATAAAGTTTTCTGTGAGGAGATTATTGTTCAATAGGCTCCAGTGTCAGTCTTCAGTGTCATGTTCTCCTGTGCATGTTGGGTTTCCTTTGGGAACTCCGGTTTCCTCCCATAGTCCCAAGACATGCTTATTGGTGTAGTGTGTGTGTGTGTGTGTGTGTGTGTGTGTGTGTGAGTGTTTGTACTTGCTCTGCAATAGATTGACAATTAACAGTATAGAAAATGAAAGATGAAAATATGAGAATGAGAATGTAACTATAAAAACATGAGAGGTGTTCAAGTCAAACCAGGACTTGTGCAGAATAACAGAATACAGTTATGAAAGTAAAAACTCTCTTTATTTCTGGTATCCAAGCAGTGTTTCACTAGTGCTTGGACACCATCAATGTGTCTTTCTTTTTTAATGGTCTATTTAATGTAATGAAATGAATTAAAGTTCAAACTAAGGAAAGTTGTCCTTTTTCCTCAGCTTTAGTGAAACCGGCACTTAATCATGGCGCACAAAATGCAAACGCTCAAAGATTTTTCAGTACCCCTGAGCCATGATCGCACTGCCTGCTTGCTTCATGCCTGACATGCCGGACTTTCAGACCTTTAATGGCCCAAACATGTGGAAATTACTTGGAGCAAGGTCAGAACTGAGACATTTCATCACAAACCCCTAGTATAAATAGGATGAGGTGTTGTTTTCCTTGTAAACAGTAAACTCTTTGTTTTAGGAAGGTGCCGTGGTAGAAGTCACTTCCAGACATGATGTTAGGAAAATAATCAACTTCTATGTGGTACGAGATGTTTTGATATGTTTACAACTACATGAAAAGGCTTTTCACAGGATTACATCTTCTATTCGTGTAGAAGTATATACATGATTATATTATCATATAATGGTACATAGAATACATCATATCATGTTATAATTTTCTTATAATGCATTATACAAAGTGAGGTTTGCTGATGTCTGACGAACATTACTTACTGTGTGGAAGATTTATAAAATATGATATCAATAGCTATAATGTACAATTGTAACAATGTGTATAGTGCCTTATGAATGCATTATATACGAATATGATATGAACATTCATAGTTCCAATCATAGGTTGATATAGACATGTCCACCACAAAAAATCTTAGCGATTATTTTACTACACATAAAGTTTTATTACTTATACAGTTGTTTTATTACTTACACAGCACATTACACTATATTATAATGCATGACAGTTATAAAGGAATGCAAATTATAGTTAGACAAATCAATTAAAAATGATGTTGCTTTAAGTGTTTTACCTAATGATGAGCATTTATACAGATTTATTCCTGATATGTGAATAAATAATTTTTTTTTATCCATATTATAGTGTATTATGAATACCAGCATGCTTTATAAATTTAACCGTAACTATTATCATCATTTCAACTAATTGCATTATAAGGTATTTTATGTGCAGTGTAATGTTTTATAAATGCATTTACAGCATGTTATAAATACTGGATTTATTTAAGAGTGTACAGAAGGTGAGAACTAGTGGATTGCTGCAGTGTATATTATGGAAATAAATTCCAGAATCCTTTGACGATCAATTCCGTAAAGTCTTGTAGTAATTGTGTTTCGTAGCTGCGATTATTAAAAAGCTGAGCTGTAACCTTGAAAAACCTCAAGAGCTATTAAAACAAGCTTGTATTCATTTTATTGTAGATTTTGAGGAAATGCCTGCTGGCTACAGTGTACCCTGGCAGTGATCTACTTTTCTATTCCCAATGTTTAGTTATCTGTATTATATAGTACTGTGCAAATAATGTCATGTTTCACCCATCATTTCTTAATGTTTTGTTTCCAAAGAGCCAGACTTTCTTGTATTTTTAATGCCATGTTGAAGAATAGTTCTCCAGGATTCCTGAAGGACTTTCTGTCTCTGATTTTCATTCCAGTCCCTGTACCTGACCAGTTTCAGAAAAAAAAAATCTATTTGTTATACCACATAGTGACCTACAGTATATATCTATCAAACATAAAAATAATCTAAGTTATGGCATGAACCAATAAGAAACAGGTGGAGATGATGACAGATGATCAAGCCGGTGATTAGTATACTGAATGGTTGGAACAGATGAGAGGGGAAATGAGGTTGCTGCTGAGGTTGTTACATAAACAACAAATTTTTTATTGTATTTTTAGGCACTTTCAAGCCTTCTCACAGTATAACGTTTGTTCACATTTCTTTGTTCACATTTCTCAACCTATATAATTTCATTTGAATTGCATATGAGGGGTGGCTCAAGAATTTTGCACAGTACTGTATCGCCATTATAGACAAAATATTTGGTGAATCAGGCTAAAAATGAAAAAGCTTCAGAAATGTGTCTTTTTTTGAGAAAGTTGTGCGTCGACTGGATTCTCAAATCTGATTGGTCATCAGTAGAGATGGCACTGAGTCAGTACCCAGTATTGGTTTTTGGCTGGTGCCTGAAAAAGCTGTTGAAGGAGTCTCCAATGTCAGTGCAGTTCTGTAGCAGTTCAGAGGTAAAGCTGTAACTTCAAGGCATATGGTTTTCCAGATATTGGGTCAATACCAGCAAAAAAAATAAATAAATGCGGAACCGATATCAGCTGAGGTGGAAAGAGTAATGAAATTTTGTACTCAAGTACAAGTACTGTTACTTCAGTGAAATTTTACTTAAGTACAAGTAAAGTTACCATTATAAAA
>JAQQZS010000003.1:5029839-5053540 GCA_030068045.1 Platyallabes tihoni
GATTTTAAAAACTACTTTAAAAAGTAGAAATACACAAAAAAGCTACTCAATTACAGTAACGCGAGTAAATGTAATTTGTTACTTTCCACCTCTGGATATCAGTGAACGCTCCAATGAGAAGATTGAAAATAATTTTTTTTAAATGGGAATATTTACATATTAAGAGTCTGGACTGTTTTTTTTTCCATTGTTTCCATTCATTTTACAGAAGATTTAGGATAAAGTGTAGCTTGGCTACGGTTGTCATTGAAAGTAGGCTACAGTTGACATTGCAATCCCTCGCACACTTCTCCAATGTTATTATTTCACACTATTCCAAGTTGACCCCTTGGTCTCTCTTCAACTGTAATGCGGATGGTAAACTTGCCTGAATCAGTTTCTTTGTTGTTCTTTTCACGCACATGTCCATCCGTTTGTTCTTGAACCTACGCTTAGGCTTCCTTTCCCCAAGGGCATGCTTAACCTTCCAGCCTGCGCTAATTATCCCTGGAAAGACTCCCATTCGCACTGTCATCAATTTACGGGGCATCTCGGGTTCCCCTCCGATATGTGGCCCCATCCTGGACGAAAAAAGATGGACGGTTTGGCGAAATAGCCAAGAAGGGACGTCTGACCTGCGCTAGAACTCTGTCTTTCACCAAGGAGGACGTGTCGGTCTTCATCCTGCTCAGTCGCTCTGACAAGTGCCACTCGTGTCTTTCAGGATACTCACATGTAGTTACGTCTGATTTGTAGCACGGATACACAGAAAGCCTCATGTCCTTACACGGCATTAATGACCTGAACAAAGGAAGGTCACATGTCTACATCCAGTAGAAGTACTGCATTAGTAGTGATAGATCTTTGCCCTGGAAGAAAGTGATCTCTATCGCTTAAACCTCCTGTAATGTCACCAGGATGTGCATAACTTTGTCTCTTCTGATTAGAGAGTATGGACAACCTACTGTAGCATGGATGAAAGATAAAGCTTTTTTTTTTTTTTTTTTTTGGTTGAAAACTTGGCTGCCAGTTGGCCTGAGATAATATGATGGGACTCTTTATGACTTTTTCAATTCTGTTGAAATGTGTCTCATGCAATTTGTGGGCGAACCGAAGAACTCAAAGCCTGGACCGAAGAGTGAGAGCTGATCTTTTGAAAAACTACAACACGGCATGTGGGAATGCCAGCTCGGTTCCAGAGCGAACGGAGATTCACAAGCTTGGCTTGCCAAATATTTTTTCCCCAAGTGATTTATTTTCCGGAGAAAGAATGTAATAGTTTACCATTTTCGGGCTGACCCTAGAGGAGTAGCGTCACATATATTCCAAAAGAAAGGATTAACATATTTCCTTGCAAATCGCTTTAGTCAGACGTTTGTAATCGTGTGGTTAAAGCAATACGAACCAGATACGCTGGGTTTCGAATTCCTCCATCCACTACAAAGAAATATTTTTATTTAATGATGTATGAAAAATGAATCGCGTTCCCTCAGTTGATGTATTATCCAAAAATGCATGTTTAAATTTCTATGAACCGTACTGCATGATAAATATATTCCTAACATATTATCCTGCACAGTAGTATCATAGCTGGCAAAATTCTCTATAAGTGTTCATTAGTATAGCTGCCTATACTACCACACTTTGAAAACTCTTAATTTTGATTGTTGATTACTTATTTATAATGTCAGCTCTGAATAAAAAGTTCTGCCTGTAGGGAAAATAACAAATATATAATATATGAATATAATAACTTACACTTGATAAGTCACATAAATACAAGGTGTATACTGTAATTGTTGATATGTTGAAATATTCTGTAAGGAGGTGTTTATTTATTCATTCATTCATCTTCTATACCGCTTTATCCTGTATTCAGGGTCTCGGGTACCTGGAGCCTATCCCAGGAAGCTTAGGGCACGAGGCAGGGTACACCCTGGACAGGGTACACACACATACATCGCAGGGCACACACACATACGCACAGGTGTTTAATTAGCATTTATGAAATAAGACTGCAGTGTCACTGACAGAAGTACAGTAATCAGAATTAAAGCTGTAAACTTTGTGAGTTCTTAGAAAAGGAAGTAATGAAGTAAGTCTTCTGGCTATGAGCTTTTTCTTGGCAACCTGTCAAGCTCTGTGTTTTGTCTGATTTACTTTAAGTGAGAAAAAAAAACGAGATGCTGATAAAGGAAGGCTGATTAGAACAACTAACTTGTTCTGCAGACATTCAACTAAAAATGGTAAAAAAAAAAAGAAATGATAGTGTTGGCATATTTTTATTGCTGTATTGGAGGAAGAATATAAAAGTCTTTGAGATGTGCTGTTAGTAAAAATTAATCAACTTTGGGATTGACGTTGAGTCAATTTATACCATTTCCAAATATTTCTTATATTTTACATCACCATTCGTATTGCTTTTAGTGAATATAAAAATTTCATATATATAGTACATATAAATAAAGATGTTATGTATGTAATTGCACAAAATTTACCATCTATTTTTTAAAAATAGTTCTTGGTAATGGAGTTAGGATTTTAATTGCTACTGTTGCGATGTTTTACAAAGGCATCATTAAGCCACCATGTTTACCATGTTAGTAACTGGTGGTCCAGTGGCACTGACAAAAAGCAGCACCCTGTGCTGTTCACGGAGCAGTCGATCATTAGCACCACTTATGCTAATTACATCCCATTTATGTCCCCAATGGAAGTATTGAAAGAGAATATAATGGCGTCTTATTGAATCCCACCATCATTCTTGCAGCGCTCTCATCTGAAGCAGCTCTGTAAGTGTCTATTAGCTGTTGCTACAACAGCGATGTCCTGAATGACCCCAGATGGTGATGGAGATATAACAATCGTAGCATGTCTACATACCGATATTGAATATTTGTCACGTCATGAATGTTATTAAAAAAGATAATCTGTTTTTTTTTCTTTCTGGACCCTGTTGGCTATAATTATTTTTTTTTAAACTCTATTTGTCGGTGCATTTACATTAGGGATATGTTTGCTGTACAAGGCGTCTTAGATTTCAGTGATATTGGTGTTCTTAAAATAATCAGTTGTAAAGCGGCACACGGAATCGAACCGTATCTCGTCATGTCTAAGGTAACAGGATCGTCTGTCTTAGGAATCGTCAGCCTGCAAAGTAGCCGTGCATTGTCTCGGGATAAGTCCAATATATTTCCATGTTCTTGCAAAGAATCCATCTTTCTTCCCCTACCCAAACATTGCTATATTATTAGTACATATTTTATGAACTTCTCATCAATCCTTTCATTTCCTACACTGCTGCTTGAGCCTGAATCATGGCTGTCTGGGTATTTTTTTATTTTATTTTTTTATGACCGTGCACAAACAGAGGCCATCCCCTACGGACAGTAGAGTATTAAATCTTACACTGCAAGGCTCCTCAATCTCACGTATTTAACTAGAGAGAAGCCCATTGTTGTGCACTGACGCACTTTTGTTGATAATGACCGGCGTGCTGCTGAGACGATAGTTTTGGTTATCAGCGCTGGGGAAATTAGCTTTTAAAATGCAGTTGAAAAGTCCATTTATTTGATTGATGGGCGATCAGACTAATAAATCTGAGCTTCTTGCGAGGAGGGGCGGGCCATGCGCCATCCTTTATGTCTGTCAGGAGACGTGGGATTGCTAAAGTGGAGCGTATCAGGAGCTCATTCTAGGCCGTGATTGCCATTTAGATGAAACGACTGTCAGAGTCTATCCTAGCGCCGCACTAGCGCAGATCTTCTCTTTGCGCTGTTTTCATTTGTTTTTAGTTGGAATACAATTAAAATGTCACCGCTGTTGAAATGCAGACACTCGTGAAGAATGAAGTAGGCACGTCATGTGATTTTTCTTTCCCGTATATAGGGACAGTGTGCTTAATAACTTCCACTTAGAAGACTTCCTATGTCATTTTAGTGCTTTTTTGAAATACAGTATTCATTAAAACTTTATTTGAAAGAAGCTACATTTGGCATTCCCATATATATATGAAGTGTGGACAGAATTATTAAGCATACAGACAAATCATTCATTTCTTGGCTATACCACTAAGCAATAAGAGCTCCAGTGTGCCTCCCAGTCGCAGGGTTTCACCACCTGGTGGACGCTAAAGTTTTCAGCTAATTAATTAAAAACTGAGAAAATATTTATTATCCCTTTATGATGACAGCACATCATTGGCGAGTGCCATAGCACAACTGGGAGTTTTGCTTATTAAGTAATAATGGCAGTATAGAGGCCTAATGGGTAGCACTGTCGCACATCCAGGGTTGTGGGTTTGAATTGCGCCCCCTGTCTGTGTGCATGGTTTACTCCAGGTACTCCGATTACCTTCAGCAGCCCAAAGGTCCAGGCTGATTGGGATTTTCAGGTTGCCTGCAGTGTATGATTGGGTTATGAAGGTGTGTACTTGAGCCCTACATTGGGTTGGCTGGCAAGTGGGAGACCATCAAAAGGGATTTTCAGAGTTGGGTTTGATAGTTGGGTTTAGCGATGGCACAAATGCATGGCTTGTGATGGAGACTATATTGAGAAGTAGTTTTGTTCAGAGGAAGAGTTACTCTAACAGCATGTGCAATTTAAATGATAGAGAATCGATTCTTCAATGATTTGTTATATTTATTATAGAGATGCACTGGTTGATTAAACAGTGACCAAAATTGGCTATTTGTTGGCTTGATCAGCTTTGGACATCTGTGCCGATTCCGTGCTGAATTTATATTTATGCATTATATTCTCAAAAGTTGTATGATAGAAACTGCAGAATTTAAGGCAGTAAAACATCAATGTTACTTTATAATCTATGCATTAAAAACTATTCACATATCGGCATGCTGAGTGGTAGAAGTAAATTATTTGTAAGTTTTTTTTTAGAGATGTTAGAGATACGTGTTCCTCAGTAAAAAACTTTTTTATTTTATTTACATACATCCTTATCCAGAGAAACGTACATTTTGGGCCTTGCTCAAGAGCCCAACAGGGACAACTTGGTGGTCGTGTGATTTGAACCCGGGACCTTCCAAACCAGAGTCCAATGCCTTAATCACTGAGCTATCCCTGGCCCGGGAAAACTAATGGTATAAGGAACGTGCTCCAGTTCAATTAAGCTGTTGAATAAAGCTAAGGTATAAAACTTTTAAGTTACGAATCATGGTATATATTTTTTTTATATAAAAACTGTAACAAAATCGGCTAAAATGCAATATCGAATCAGGATATTTATAGAATTGTGATACCTACAGAATTGCAATGTTAATCAAATCGGCACTGAGGTATCATAATAATATCGTATCACATGGTGACTGGTGATTCCTGTCCCTATTGAATGACCTGTGCCAGTTATCAGAAAAGCTATGCCCGCTTTTTCATTACGTTTTGGTACGGCCCTTGCAGTTAAGAAACCGCATTGGGTGAATACCACACTATTTAAATTTTAATAAAATGCTCCTGAGATTCCAAAGTGTTTATCGCATCCTCATCTCTCACGTATAGTGTGAGATGTTTTGTTTTTTCAGTGGTTCGTGTTTAAACCACTCCGCCATCCAACTCGCAGCTGTGTATTTCCCTTATATACAGCCTCCTCTGGGAAACAGACCGCCCCCAGGGGGGAAGGATGTAGTCTCTGAACAAGACCACCCTGGGTGTCCAGATCCTCATTATAGCAATCCTGATACATGAGCATGAGAAATTTGTCTTGATTGCTGATCACGCTGCGTAATGTACTGCCGGACTCCTTTCCTGTCTTGCGCAAACCGCTTCCAAACTAAAAGCACATGGCTTGTGGGAAAAGACGGGCTATGCGACCATTCTGTTTATTGTCCTTTATAATTCGTCTTTGCTTGCTTAGCATTTAATTCCCTTTCTCTCGAAGGAGAAAAGGAAACGCTCTAGCTTTTTTTTTCGCTCTGAACTTGCCGCTCGTCGCCGTGCACCGCTGTCAAACCGAATCACATTCATCATACACAGGCGCAGACTTGTGTTTTCAGCGATCTTCAAAGCCTAAACGGATTTCTCCCCACCCCTTGCTCGCTTCCGCTGGCAGATTCGGAGGTTATAATCGTAAACAGTAATCGCTCGGGTTCCTTTGCGGGTTCTGCATTTATTTTTCACAGTGTAATCTTGCATTTACAATATCGTTTAAGCAGATTTGGCCTCCTGACGTCTCGCTCTGAGAAGAGAGACCTCGCTCCCGACTCGGGATTGACAGCAGACAAGCCCTCGGTGCTGTGTGCTGCTTTTCATACCGTGCCGCGTGATGAACCTTTGACATGCTAGCACACACACTACACACTACTGATTTATGCTAAACTAGGACCGATCTCGTGTTGCTGTTGGCTAAGTCTCTGCAATGGCCTGATTTCCTGACATTTGTAGATATATTCACAGGCTTTTGTGTTCCTGTTTTTAGCCGGGGGTGGGGGGGGGGAGGGAGGGGGTCGGGATGGGATGTGATCCTGCCGTAACACTTTAATCTGTTTAGTCTGCCTCAGTGTTATGGCAGGGTGCAGAGAGCTCTATATAATCCCACCCATAGCTCGAGGAAGCACTTGGAATCGAGCCTTGTTTCGTAAACGCCTGCCTCGCGTTGTCGAGAGTGTGCGCTATCTGGTATTGTTCCTGTGCTCCCTTTCGTTTTGTTGTTTTGTTTTTCACATTCTCCTTGGTTTCGCTTTGGAGGAAGGACAATCTCACATTCAGTTCCGAAGGAAAAAAACCAGCCTGTTTGTTTTCTTCAAGAGACAACAGAGGAAGATACAGGAGCACCCTTTTCTCCCCTGATTATAATCACAGGGTACAATTCTTAAGGAGCGGCTAGCGCTTTCCTCCGAGTGTGTTACTCCGCCCCTAACGGTGCGTGAGCGAGCAGTTCGAAAAGATGCGGTCTGCTGGCGTCACACGGTTCGGAGGAAACACGTGATAGTCTTCGGCCCTCCCGGCTGAATGGTAGTAGTAGCCTTAATGTGGGAGCCCCCTAGTGACGGGGAGGAATTGGCCACGACTAAATTAGGGAGATTAAAAAAAATTATTCTGATTCTGAAAAAATAATAGTTGAAGTTTTAAAGGCAGCGAAATATTTCATATAACAGAAAAAATATTTGCCCTGGTTCTCTTTAATATTCAAAAGATTTATTCATGGATTATAGGTTTTTATTTATTTATTTATTTATGTGTTTGTTTTTATTAAAATGTTTGTTGTTGTATTATTATTATTATTATTATTATTATTATTGTTATTATTATTATTATTTTATTATTATTATTATTGATACTACTAGTAATAAAAGTTTTTCGAATACGTAAACAAATTTATCCACAGCATTGTTTATTGCAAAAATTAACAATCAGGCAGATTTTGCATTTCCGCACACGCTCCCTGTAATGAAGACAAACCACATGCGGAATTCGCTGATTGTCTCGAATCGTCTTGTTATCTGTTCCTCAATTACCACCATCATCACTCTCCTTTAACATCCCTCAAAACCCTCGTTGCGGCAAATTACTTGCAGTCTTGTCTCTCTCTCTCTCTCTCTCTCTCTCTCTCTCTCTGTGACTTGCTGCAGCTTTAGAAACATCTCTGGTCTGAGTGCAGTGGAAACAAGCTGCACTTAGTAACCTGATGCTAGTCCTGGCCCTTAATGGTTTGCATTAGCTGCGAGCAATAAAATTAGCCCAGGTCCCTGCTAATGTTGGAATAATTATTTACAAAGATGGTTACCACATGCCTGAGCTTGTTGTTTCTCTATTTCAAGTTTTGTTTTTTTTTCTTCTCAATCTGTCTGTCTCCTTTTTTTTTATATGGCTGCTAATTCACTGTTATCAATAATGAATAAAAATGCAATATTCCTCGGCTTGCTCTAGGGCCTCACCAATCATCTCGATGAATATTTCAGCACATTATTTTAATCACGGCTGCACCATACATACTGTAGTGCTGGTGGTGGTGGTGGGGAGGATGTTTTATTAGTGGGAGCTGTGGCTGCGGTGAGACCCCCCCCCCCCCCCCCACACACACACACAACCACACACACACACACACACACACACTCACATATTGCTTCTCCCTCCCACCTTTTTCTGCCTTCCCTCCTGCCATCATTAAACTCCATGCTGTCCGCATATGGAGTCTTAACTCTGATTTACAAGATTAGTTAAAACACTACGGTAAAAAAGCAGGCGAGCCACGCCATTTAGATGTGCAATTTGATCCCGTGTTTGTTAATGGGACTGGCTGTTATTTATACGCGTGCTGCTGCGGCTGCTGCCTGAATACGCTTCATGCTGGGAGGCTTCATTGGGGCTTTAGGACAGATTACATCTAACTACACACAGCGTTATGATTCGCCCATGACCTTTTTGCATAAATTGAGAAATTTAGACAGGGTAGAGGCATTCGGTGAGCTCCTTGGCCAGCCAATATGAAATAAATGAATGAATGAATGAAGGAATGAATGAGTTACATTATAGTTACCTGCTGAAATGTTGGTGATTTTTTTGTTCTTGTACAGTACCTAACATCAAGCCCCTTTTTAAAAATCCACATCTTGATCCCTCTAAGATCACTAACTCTCTCCGCCCCACAATATTTCATTGTTCTCAAAGATTTTTCATCCAACAGCTTTGTTGAATACAAGCATGATGTACTTTATTCTGTCTTCCTGAAGCTTCACAAAGCACATTTAGTGCTAATGTGGCTAATGGCTTATAAAGTAGCTTGCCCCTGTGAATGATTTTTTTTATGGCTATTATGGAATTATTGTACGACCTTAAAGAAAGACAACATGGGTAAATAAGCTCACAATGTCAGATTATAATTGATGAACAAACACCATTTTATTAGCAAAAAGCAGTATTCCTTAGAGATCACATAAAGTGGAATATGGCATCCCTCAAGGTTGTGTCTTGAGTTCCCTGTTTGTTTGTATTCAACCACTTTCCCAAACATAAAGGAAATAAAGCAAAAGTCTTTGTTTAATGTTGAAAATTCTGGAAATTTACAAATGAGAAATTCTTATTAAAGCAAAAGTCATTATTGCATATTTTCTGAAAGGGTGCCAATACTTATATAGCTAACTATAGATTAAAGCAAAGAACTACTCATTCTATCATACAGATGATTTTTCTGTACAGATGATGTCATGCCTAATTTTAGAATCTTTTATTTTTAAACATGAAATACATTTTAAGGAGTTGAGTGTTTTTAAATGTGTGTATGTGTTTTATTTGTCACATACACAATAATACACAGTATGACATGCTGTGAAATATATCTGTTCATGAACTAAAATAGAAAAACAACTCAAAACTAGAATTGCGCTACAAATGAGAAATTTCCACAAGAAACATTAAGACAGAACTTAAGGAAAATAAGTTATGAAATTAAAAAGAGAAATGTTAATTGCACAGGAACCACAGGAATAGTCTTGACAAAATGAAAGTGTAAACTGTGAAAATATAAAGATACTAAAGTTATAAAATTTACATTTTTAAGTTGAAGGCTGTATAATTAGATGAAGTGACAAATCTGGATTTTTTTCTTGTTTCACAGATATTCACAAAAATGTTCTTGGTATTTAGTAAATTATTTTAAATATTAGTTCATGTGATCTTTTCTTTCCTCTCTGCAGTCAGCTGCATGACTTTTGGCGTCTTGACTACTGGGAGGACGACCTCAGGAGGAGGCGGAGATTCGTCAGGAACCCTTTTGGCTCCACCCACTTGGACATCTCGTGCAAGTCTCTGGAAGACTATGGTAAGTTATTCTGCCAGCAGCCAATCAAAGAACAGTCGGAGTTTGGCTCGTTATAGGCAAAAATTATTTTTTTTTATTTTTGTTTTTTAAACAGAGGATGACATCATTGTTTCATGTTGGCCACACACACACACACACACACACACACACACATACACAAATGGCCTTATGCAGTTCTCACTGGAAGGTAATGAATATCCGCTGAGCTGAGAAGCAATTTGTTCTTAATTTTATAGGATTAATGTTTACGACTCTTGTCATCCGAACATGGCGGTGCAACAACTTTTTTTTTTTTCTGTTTTCTTTGTAACTGTATTTGCCACTCCCGACTTTTCTCTTCGACCTGTCTGATGTGTCCGATGCACGATGAAGAGTTGGCTCAATGTCATGCAACACCAGCGTTTAAAACAAAACGGTTCGATGATATTAACTACTTTCAGCGCTTCTCCTCTGGGCCCTTCAGGATGAATACGAGAGCGGGGGTTTTAAAGGAACAAGGGCGAATCTATAACTTGGCAAGAGCGATAGATCGGCTTGTCCTGCTTGTCCGATCTGGACGAACGTCCTCACTGAAATCTGGTGTAATGGTGATGTTGCGACTGTTTCGCATTTACATTTTGGATTGAACTATTCATCGATTCTTTCCCTTTATACACTGTAATTGTAAATACATTGATCCAGTTTCAGGGGAAAATGTCAGATGGCAGCTATAGGAGAGTCACACACACACACACACACACACACACACAGACACGCGCACACACGCACACAAACAGAGGATATGCCTACCAGCTGCTCTGTGATCTGCAGGTGGCCCCTGTTCATAACACAGCCGCAGTAATTACCGCTGAGATTTTCTCTTTTCGTCTTTCTTCTCCTCCATTTTTCCCTACGAACATATTTTGAAAGTTGGCACAGGTTGAAAGAGGCTCAGCAGAGACGAGTTACGACATTAGCTATATTGTACTTGATTGCAAATAACAGTAGGCTTGTCTGAAAGTGTAATAAAAGAAATCTGACTGGTAAAGGAAAGATTTTGGGAAAGAAAAAAAAACGCACAACTCAGCTAGAGTGCACGTGATTACGACAGAGATTATATAAGCTAATCCCATAACATAACCAACATACCAGAGTCACGTGACGGCTCCATGAGCTCGTAGTGACAACAGATAAAAAAATTAAGGCTTATTAGTAATTCTAAAATATTGTAAGATATACATGAATCCTAGAAAAAAAAATGAAAAAGATAGCATGTACTTATGCTATGTGGTAAAGCTATTCAAGAATGATGTTTCTAACAGATCCATAAATCCTTCAAAGCTACTGACGTTAATCTACATAAACACCGCTTTCAGCCATGTCAAGTTGGAATAAAGTCGGCGTCGAGGGACGTCTAAACGAGCGACAAATTCAATTTGAAAACAACCCAAACAGCGTAAGACGTATTCTGTCACTCCAGAATTCCTTATAAGTTGTCGAGATTTCATATATGAGAGTACGATTTGCTTCATTTCCATCCTAACGCAAGCATCCAATGAGTGTGTTTGCGCTGAATGAGCAGGCGGAGCCATCCTCAAAGAAACCCTGGAATATACTGAGATCTTAAACCACACCAGTGCAAATTCATCTTATTATGTTTCTGTTCGTTTTCACTCATTAATAGCTTATGAAGGTGACATGTAACGCTATGAGCACCACCTTGTGAGTTTTAACCCAAGCTGACATGTTGTAATATATTTTCTCTCAATATGTCTCAGATTTTTCTCAACAGTACTCATAAAAAGAAGTGGCTCATACATCATAAAGCGTTCTACGTATTTTATTCGGTCCACTCCTCATTAGGTTAGCCCTGTGCTGGGTGTGATTGAGAAGTTGTTGAAGCCCTGTGCTCTCTCTTGGCTCTCGATGACAGGAATAATGTACAGCCTTGTCACGTGAAAGGGATCGCCTTTCGCCCAACATGATTCACGCAGAATCACAGAGCGAGAAGAAAGTCAAGGGTACCTCCTCTGCATATTAGTTATCAGTGTGTCACAGAAAATAAGTCATCTTTCTGGTAGAGAAGCATGACCAGAATGCTTGTCCATGGCTACATCCCAGTCGTGCTATAAATAAGTAAGGAATGAAACATGACAGTCTTTCCACCATAAAATTGATTATGCTGTTAAAGCAACATTGCATTTTTTTTTTCATTCCGTTTACATCAACAATGCTGTTTTAAAATGAATTACAATATAACACATTGTACTTTTTATCTATGAAGGGCGTTCGAGTCAAACTGGGATTTGTGATGAAATTTCTCATGAATGAAGGCGTAACACCGATTGACGTTTACAGAAGTGCAGTACCGTGACGAGACTCATACCTGCAGTAAGACATATGAACAAAGTTGAGTGCTAATGTTTTTAAAAGGGCCGTATGTCTGTGAATGATGATCCCAGCAGAGGTAGCGACAGATAATCTGTCGCCAACTTGCAGAAGAGATGCATCTGTCTGTGGAAACTGTGCACACTATTAATGTATAAATTTGGGAATAATTAAGTACTCATCTATCTGTCTGTCTGTCCGTCCATCCGTCTGTCCATCTAAAGGAGTTCCTGGGAGGCCAGGGATTCAGATGTGAAGCAGGCTGTTTGATAATGACTCTAAAGTGCTGTCTTTCTACCTTGATGGTGTCCAAGCACTAGTGAAACACTGCGATAAGCGCATTAGTGTAGCAGCAGATTATAGAGAGAAATAAGGGGAGTTTTTACTCTGATAACTGTGTTCTGTCATTCAGCAAAATCAAAAGTCCCAGTTTGACTCGAACGCTTCTTTAACATTTAACACGCAAACTTATTTGTCCTAAAGACCTTTGTGACACTGGAATCCTTTTCCATCAATGCCACATAGGCGACATCTGGCAGACAACTTTGCAATATTGACAATTACACATTTTTGCAAATTACAAATTTATGCCATACAACTCCTACAGTGTTGCTATAGCAATGATAAAACTGTAAGAAAGAGTAAATCAGTGTAAAAAAGCCTTGTAGCTCAAATTGTCAGAATCAACACATTCTGCTTGATTGCATTCAAGATTTCAACAGCACTATTCCATAAAGAAATATAGTGAAGAACTTTCATTTTCAATTCTGGGACCTTAAAAAAAAAGAAGAAGAAGAAAAAAAAGCCAAATTTGAACATGACCAGAGTTTAAACATAATGGAGTAGTTAGCCAGACTAGTAATAAGTCCGTCAGGCCGCACAGCTGTGCATGTGACCGTGTGAAGCTAAGTGGTTAGGCGGAAATAACCACTGAGGGCGAACATAAATACAGCTTTCATTCTTTTTCAGGTTTTCTGAAAACACAGACTCTGATGAATCACTCAGATCAAAACTCACTGGCATTTGACTAAAGTCTGAAAGAGGCTCGGATTTATCCAGAGTGGCATATTTTCAAACTACTTGTCAGGCTTTCAGATGTGCTCGCTTACAGATTTCCATCTACCCTCCCAAGTGAAAAAAACTCGACAGGACATGAGAGTTGTTTTATTTAGATTTTTTTAATTTTGTTTTGTTTTAAAATCCCTTACCATTTAAGCAATAACATTATTATATCTAATGCACTGTGTCTTATCATCACTTTGTCAGCTTTATTGGCACAAGTTTTAATAAGATCTCGGAATTTTATAGCCAGGTGATTCTCTCCGGGGGAAAGAAGGAAAAAGTGTACAGATGCAATTCTCAGGTACTTTCCTAGACACCGTTACCCTTTTTGTTGTTGTTCAAAAAACGTGTTTGTGGGAAAAGTGTGCTTTTAAGCCTCACCTCCCCATCTATTAAGCGTGCTGACAATATAACGAGCCATTTCGTCCAGGTCTCAGCCCGTGATCGCTTCTCCTCCTACTGGCCATGACTTCGGTATATTGTTAGCTGAGCGGAATTGGGCGAGCATGAAATGGGAGTCGGGTTAATATCGATCCTGCTCTTTAACGGCTTGTTCTGCCTCCAGGTGTCCTTGCAGTCTCATTTTCAGGTGCGCTGCTCTGTCGTGACCCACCGAATCCTGCAGAAAGATCTTTATAGCTCATTATTGGAGTATAGAAGTGTGGTTCCCA
The DNA here is from genome assembly GCA_030068045.1 of Platyallabes tihoni. Lineage (NCBI taxonomy): Eukaryota > Metazoa > Chordata > Actinopteri > Siluriformes > Clariidae > Platyallabes > Platyallabes tihoni. The sequence goes on from JAQQZS010000003.1 coordinate 5,043,691, forward strand.
CATCGGTGCGTGTGATCCCACACTCCCCAATCTGGTTCCCTTGTCTTGAGCTCATAGGAAATCGTATGCAAGGTTTTTTTTTTTTTTTTTTTTTTCCAGAATTCAGTACAGCTGACCATTGTTCAAATGGGAGGAAATGAAAATGCTCCAAAAATAAAATGTAGCCACAGACTACAAAACTTTGTAGCAGTATGTATAATACTCATACTGTATAGGTGGATCATAACAGGCATTTGGGACTTCATAGATGGTTTGTCCAATCACTTTGTGGAACCAGCCATAATGGATGACGGCACAACGATTCCCTACCAAAACAACACATGCAAACTTTTGAATTAACCTGTACCGTACTACCTGGCATGGCAGAACACCTTCTTTCCACCAGCAATGCAGTGTTCTTTAATAGGGTGGAAGAAGAAACATGCTCGTTTTTTTGCTAGCTACAGTATGCTGAGACATAAAGGAGGACATGGAAATTTGCACCATCAGAATTTGAATGTTAATAACAAGGATACTTATAAAATAGGAGGCAAGCTAAAAGTACACAAATAAAAAGCTTTGAAAATAGGCTTGATTTTTGTAGTCCCGGACCAAAAAGATGTAGCAAGCCTTGGCAAATTGTTATAGGGTTTGAGAGAAGTTGTTGCAGTTCTTCATAAATCTTGAAAATTCATATCAAACCATGAGATTTTTCAAAACGCTAGTTCTGGTTAGCTATACAGCGAGAAAAAGAGAAAAGAAAAGCGTCAAATTTGTACTAAATCGGAATATGGAATGAGAGTTGTTGAATTTGGCTACAAGTACTTACTTTGTACTTAGATTCCCTGTGACAAGTTTCATGGTTGGTGTCCAGAACAGGAAAACTCATCATGACCAAGACCTATGGTAGTGTACTTAAATGCACCTCAAACTATCCTATTAAGGCATGCGACATTACGGCGTCAAGCACCCAAGAACCATTAAGAATTTCAGTTCTGTACAATTCAGATTTTCTTCATAGCATAGGTGCATGCAGGCTTGTCAGGTCCCAGCAAAATTTTCGTCTTAGAAATACCTGAAACTGGGCCAAGCCCAAGCCCATTTAATAGGGTTTATAAACATCGTACAACATTTTACAACATTTTGCATCCCCATTGGCATGCTCTCATTGTACAAATTTATTTGTGACCCGGAACCAATTATTCGAACACCAGTTTGTTGCATGTTCCTTGGGCATTTATTGCCAATTTTCTTGAGGTTTTTTTTCCCCCTAAACTTTTACCTGAGAGTGAGTATTATGGAATAGAACCATGCAACATTCCTGCTTTTGTACCTCACATATACCTCACTGTCTGCACTCACAATATTCCTTTGTTAGCTCCTAACCTCGTGTTTACGATTCACTGCAATTGAAATGAAATCTTGGTAGACCATTCATAAGCTAGCTCAAAAACACCACCACGCTCTGACTTCTTTTTTTTTTTTTTTCTTTCCACCACCAACCTTGTTCCAAAACTGGCCCAATTTGCCCTAAAAACCACAGTCTTGGCAACTCTGGGTACAGACCAGTGAAATATCTTGCTAGTTTATTCCTACACTCCTTGGTGATGCAGAGCAGAGACAGAAATTATAAACAGACAAAGGCTGGGAATAGCAACCAGGAAGTCCACGAGCAAGAAAAAGAAAATTGAATAGACTCAAAAATCACATGTGCCACTTTTGAAAATTGATCACAGATTGTACGGATGATTATTGCATGACACACTAACAGAGAGCCGTGTTGGCTCTGGATGCATGTTGGATCTAAGCTGCTTGAGCAGAATTATTACAAATGCCTTCCACTTCCACCGCTCTCGGATTTCACCAAATGGCACACAGTTTCTCTGCATTTAGGGATCTAAACGACTGAAAAAATGGATTCCGGCATGTCCCTGGTGTGTGATAGATGAGCCACGGTCTCTTAGGCATTTTAATGGGCTTGCACGTGACTGAGAGATTTCAGTATTTCCCTCTGGTAATATTTTAATTCACTGTATAACAGTTACACCGGGTGCAGTTGGAGAGCATTATGTTGAAGAGCATTATGTCATTCCAGTTCTTTTGTTCAGCAATAGACTAATACTCATAAACCTGAGGGAAACAAATGGCACATATGACTCCATGACCAGAGTGAGGCAATAAAAGTGTATGGTCAGTGGCAAGCAATGCCCCAGAGCTCTGTCAGCATATAAAACATGGACCCCTGGCTACAATAATATGGCTTTACTGAGGGCCCCCTTATCTGTTCCATATTGGGCAGTAAAACTACCGAGCGCTTATACATATATCCGCCCCAAAAGCTGCTTTCAAAAGCAGTTAAGTCACTTTTTCCCCTTCAATCTATGCTCTTGTGAAATCCTTTTCCCCTTTAGTGAGTTGTAGAGGAAGAGTGAAAAAAACATACATATAAGATTGAGAAGTAAAAATGAGACTCATTTTATAGCCTTAAACAGTTTCCATGGCTTCCATTGGGTTTTCAGGACTGCGTGGTTATGTACAGTGCGAACGTTTGTACCCCTGTGGGTTTATATGAGAACAAAAACAACAACTGTTTATATACAGACCCGAATTTCAATCCCATTTAATGGTTTTTATAAACATCTTACAACATTTTACAGCAACTGAATGTTTATTAGCAAGCTCAAAAGTTTGCATCCCAATTGGCATGCTCTCACTGGCATGTACAGATTTATTTTTGACCCGGAACCAATTATTCAAACACCAGTGCATGCTCCTTAGTCCAATTATGTATTTTTTTTACTCATATAAAATATCTATCCATCTATTGTTTATACCATTTATTCTTTGTTGGGTTGATGGGGCCTGAGGCCTATACCGAGGAACTCAAGGCACAATTGTAGCGAACACACATTCACACACACACATCTAATTATATTCTATGGAAATGCCAATCAGCTTACACCACATGTATTTAAATTGTGGCAGGAAACCAGATTGAGGACCCTGAGAAAACCCACCAAGCACAGGGAGAACATGCACACACTGAGCAGATGTAATGTTTGAACCCCATCCCCAGATGTGTGATGTGACAATGCAAATGATTAGCTAGAAAAAAGTCATTAAATTCTAGTTCACATGAATTGTAGACATAACATTGATTACATGTATATTGGATTCTTTGTGATTTCTACCAATGAAACAAAATTTAAAAAACAATTGCAGATGACTTGGTCAGTGGTTCACATTTAAACCAGACAACACAGTTTGACACAGTTAGTTTGTTATGTCTTGTTCAAGGCATGAAAAGCGAAAACACTCAAAGTTAGGAATCAATAGGAATTAGGAAAGCAGCTCTCCCAGGACGTATGCAACACGGAAAACACTGGCTATTATGGAGAAGACTGAAGACGAACATATCTGGAGAAGAAGATAAAAATATATCTTGGAGTTTAGGGGATTCCATGAACAACAGCGAAAAAAAACAACAACTTATAATTCTAAAATGGAAAAAAAAAAAAAAAAAAAAAAACAGAAAAGTTCAGAAATGGGCAGATCACACATATCCTGTTTTTTCTCAATCCCACCTGCAGTGCCAGCTAAGGCGGATGTGGCTGATCTTGTTCGCGTCTGGCTTCTTTACCTGTCTGGGTGTATCTATGGGTACGGGCCTGAGCGTTCACAGACCCCCAAAGTGCACCGGGCTCTGGTTTTATTCTGACGTTTGTTTGAGGAATGAAAGTGAAATCGAGCCCACAATGCTTTTCACGCCTCACTACTAATGTTGACAAATGGATATCATTGTGCTTTCTTTTGAGAATATCTAGATGGCATTTGTTTTCATGATGGTGTATTTATTTGGCATGCTTCTCAGCATTTCTGCTCATTTACCATTCAGGATCTGCTTTTCTTCTCAGTGGTTTGAGGGAAAATTATCGTGAAATTAAATATTCCTTCCTCCACTTTGTGTCCATCAAAGATCATTTTCTCTTTAGACTCAACCTGGTTTATTTTCTTTCTGGTCCTCAACTATACATCTTGCCAATCAGAGCTTGACTTTTGCCCAACAACGATGTTGTAATGAAGATTAACAGAATTCTGAAATTTCACCCTCATGATCATCGTGCTTCATCCGGTTAACTGTTACAGTCTCCATTTCTACTCTGTTTTTTCCCCCCTCATGCTGATGAAAGCATCTCAGCTTTGACTCAGAGTATAGAAAGATTGTTTCCATCTCCCATGATAACAGAGATGATGACAGTCGAATTCACCCGTATGACATGAGGTACTGTATGTAAACCTTAGGGAGATCCTCAAAGTGCTTTGAGAGAAACATGTCAAAAGAGTGTAATCTGCCTCAACATTTCTGATAACCAGTTCACATTTTCACCCTTTTATTTCCATCTCTTCTTTATTGAGTGTGTCTGTTCTGACCTTCAAGAAGACAAATCCACGTGGACGTCTGGCTACAGAGATGTGTGACAGACTCGCCTGCAGTCTTTCCCTTGCTTTGTTGTGTAATTAAAGGCGACAAATGTTTCCCCCTTCATCTCCAGGGGAACTGATTATCCTTTTGCTCTATTTTTTTATTTTAAGCTTTGCTGATGAACTTTGACTTACGGACACTGTATAAATTCTATAAAGATGTCCGCGCACGCAGTATAAAGGCTTGAGCAGGCTTTGAATGAATAAGTGAATGGTTTTCATTAAGTCGAAAAAAAAAAAAAAAAAACAGAAGATGATGACGAAGGACTTTCTTTTTGTGCTTGACCATTAAGGTTTTAACATTTTTTTTTATTATTCTTTGAATCCTCATTTTCTTCGGAATGTGTCCATTTGCTAATTTCAGTCCTCTAGCTAGCTTCTCCCATGACATGACATGACATGACAGCTACCCACTGGGGAATGTAAAGGTTAGAGTGTGCTTCTTCCAAGACATGTGAAGCCACCGTATATTTTTGTAATCCTCTGCCCTTTTGGATTCCCAGATAGGCAGCATTGTGGCTTAGTGGTTAGCACTGTCATCTTACTCTTGCAGGATCTGAGGTTCAAATCTCAACTCTGGCCTGCGTCCATGGTGTTGCCATGTTTTTCCCCCATGCTCTGTGGGTTTCCTCTGGTAACATTGGTTTCCTCCCGCTGTCAAAAGTTATGCAGTGTAGTTTGATTTGTGTTTGGTCAATTTACATTTGGCATTGTTAACATATTCCTGCACTCAGAAACCTAGCTGTTTATATAGTTTTTGATGTAGGCGCATCATGTCATTGGACAAAAAAAAAAGTCTGAGGGTAGCTGGAGTTAATATAAAACTGTATGGTTGTTTCCTTTAGTCTGATGTTTTAGATTTTCATATTGCAACACTTTGATTCCATTCAAAATTCTGTAAATATTGTTCTACATGGGTTGTCTGCTCATCTCCAATAAATGTTTTATCCTAGTTAGGGTTAAATTCTAACCTGGAAGTGTTCTGTTTGAGTGGGCGATCACAGTGCACCATCGGCATGTTCACAACCAGGAGCAATTTAGAGTAGTCAGTGTTTTTACACTCACAATCTATTGAAGTTGGACGAATCTGGAGAATCTAACTGAAACTGGACAGACAGTAACTGCTCTGATCTGTCAATTTCAGTTGAAGCTAAAGCTTTAGGTCCCACTAAAGCATCCAAATAGTATGCTTTGCTTTTTATCCTTTATACCCTGTGATTGATCTGGGCATTGATGGCTTGTTGATTCTCATCTGCCCAGGTTCAATTCCCACCCAGTGCCCAGACCCCAGCCCCTGAATGCAGTCCCCATACCAAGTCCCAAGTGCCGGTCCCAAGCCCAGATAAAATGGGAGGGTTGCATCAGGAAGGACATCTGTCGTAAAAGTTGGCAACCCCATGTACCCCATCCCAGCCAAAAGACTAGCAACAACAACCTAGCCGTGATTGGCTGATCAGTCATATGAGAATGTACCATTTTTGCTAGGTCCTGAAGTCAATCTGACTAGCTTACACTAGCATACAATGTATCCTGCATTACATTACCGTATACATGGTTACTCTGACCTATGTCACTGTAACTCATACCACTCACTACACAACTCTCTCAGTTTGAGCTTTGTACAGCTCAGGTACATCTCTCACAGTGGTCTTTAACTCTCCAGGTCATGAGGAAGAGGACGTGCTGAAGGGGAGGAAGACTTTCCGTGGCCATACGGTGGCGAACCAGAGCCCAGAGGCTGAGCTGATGTTGGAGGGTGAGGACGATGCCGTTAGCCTGCTGCAGGACAAGGACATGGACAACCTGGCAGGTGAGGGAAACAAAAAACTCACTCACCCTGACCTCATTGCTGTGTGATTTACCTTTACTGTAATAGAAATTAATATCCTGAAACTGGTCATGCATTTTAAGTTCACAACAATATGATTATACAGCAATATAGTTAGTACCTTAAATTAAATTTTGTTTAGTAACAAAATTACACAATGTCAAGGAGAAGAGATCCTGCACTCCAAGATCCGGCCTGATTTCCTAAAGACCAGGAACATCAAACAAGAGCTGCAGTTTTGGAGTTGCTCCGAGGCAGTAAGAGAACAATTTGCTGCTTGTCAAGGTTAATAAAATTCTTAGGCTTGCCCATTTTTTCTGCTTCCAACACATTAACTTCAACATCAAAATGTTCACTTGCTGCCTAATATATCCCACCCACTTCCAGGAGCCATTTTATTTATATATTATAACTCTAGCTACTGTGTCAAGGTCCAAATTGTGATGGATAGACGAATGGATCAGAGCAACTCCAAAACCGCAGATCTTGTAAGATGGTCCTGGTCTGCAGGGGTCAGAATCTACCAAGGAAGGAAAACCTATGAACCAACCAGCGACAGTGAAGACTGGCGCATGTTGTCCGATCTAAATGAACAACCAATAGAACATCTACTGTAGCTTCAGTTGCTGAAAATGTTAACGCTGGTTCCAATAGAATGGTGTCGGAACACACTATGCATTATTGTTTTGATTACCTGTTTTGACCACTTAACTATGATCTCTTCTATGACTGACAGACGTATTACAGGCTCCTTCTCAGCACCTATCGCAAAAGACTAGCGGATTTTGTTTCAGTGTGTCCAGCGACCAACAATGACGTGCTTAGAAACAGATCAGCCAAGCCGGAGTGATTTATTTTGCAGTTGAAGCTTGTTGTTATGATATGTTTGACAGTTTTGAGCAGTGTGTGTTGCTCTGGACTGTGTTCCTCTGATGTTCTCTTGGGGCTGCTGAATGTTTGTTTATCCATCATTCTACTCTCATTTTTTCCCCCTCTGTTTTTCGCTTTTTTTTCTTCTTTTTTTTGCTCCTTTCAGCACATTTCCATGAACGGGGCTTTTCCTCCAGAGGCACGTGGAGCTGTTTTTAAAATAAGACTAATTCCAGTGGGAGCCATTAATCATGTACATCCCAACTTTAGCCTACTCATGTGAAATAAAAAATACAATGCAATTTTTGAAAAGAAATATATATATATATATGACTTCTAAGCTAATTTCAATATATTTTTTTAATTAGTAGAATTATATTCTCATCAATTCCCACATAATGTTTAATGAAAAGACTTAAAAATGAAAGAATATCATGGATGGAATGTTAATCCTGATCATATAGCTCAATCAGATGTGTATAATTTTCTTTCTTATCTCAAAAGTTGTTGCTTTTTGGAGCTAGAAAAGTACAGTTTAATTAGTTATGCTAACTGTACCAGTATCATATATAGTGCAAATATCAAAAAAAATAAAATAAAAGCAGAAATGAATCGCAGTGAACCACAGTAGTACCTGCGGTGTACAGAGCTGCACACACTTTTATGAATACATAAAACAGCACAATAACCTCTTCACGCTCAGCTTGTTTATGTGCGTCGGCGCGTCTCAGCTGCCAGAAGTGAAGTCGTCCAAATTCCCTCTCGATTTAATAGCAGCTCTGTTGAGCTTCGTGTGCCGAGTTCAACACGCATTCTTCTTTTTTTAGACAGGTACAAAGTTCATCCACGACCGACGATCTAAATTACCCATACGTCTTTAATTATATGAATATAATTAATTTTCATATTTTTATTTTTTTTGTAAGCATGAGGCACCTGTTTGTGTGAGGGTGTGAATGTGTATGTGAATGTATATACTGTATGTGTTATAAAGTTGTTTCGCTTCAATAATTTCACAGTCCATAAATTCTTTAAATGTTTGCTGTACTGCAATCACAGGGATTATAAATCGGGCAGTAGACTGGGTTTCTATTTACAGCTCATGAATTTTTCATGCAGTGAGAAACTCCATGCCCTTTTCCCTTGAAACATTTTTTTTTTCAGACATGGTGTTAAAAAGTAAATCCAGTCCTTGCTGAAAGATGACATTGACAAAAAAAAAATGAATTAAGAGAAAATGTAGTAAAGGTTATTTATGTATTTTGTAATTTTTTCATTCATTTAGATTTGTTACATTTCAAGATGATGAACGTTAAGGCTGAGGCAGGGTTAACATTCATACCATAGTAATATTTTTAAAGATGTCAAATAAATTTCAAACGCATCGCTGCAACTTGTTTGGATTAATGTACATTTCCCATTACGTAACCGTAACCGATACAAATGTAACACCAAAATCTAACATTAAGCATAATAATATTTCATGTCAGTCATGCTCAACCAAATCGTGGATGTTTTTAGAGGGTTTTATACAGAAGCACTGATGAAACAAGGTGGTTCATTCTTAATTACTTGTTGCCATAGATTATATTTATTATTTTATATATGATATTATTAACTTTAGTTTTGATTATATCATGTACTCACGATGGCTTTGTTACAGCAATCTTATGCAAAGCCACAACATTAATTTTCATCCAAAGCTGTATCCATTTAGGCTGAAAGCTTGTATTGATGTTTCTGAGTCGAATCACTCCCTTACAGTAAGTCTCCTCCGGCACATCTCAAAGACTTTGACTGAGGTTCATGTCCGGACTGTGGGTGGTGGCCTATCCATGTGACTCCTCATGCTCTGAGAAATTGACACTGATGAATTTTGGCATTCTCATCCTGTAATATGACCATCCCATCAGGGAAGAAAAACTACATACTGTACATAGAATAACCGGGTCATTCAGTACATTCAGGTCGTCAGCTGACTTCATTTTATTGCCACATAACATTGCTGAGTCTAGACCTGAGCAACTGAAGCAACCGCAGATCATAACGCTGCCTCCAGAGGCTTGTACAGTGCCATCCATCACTCTAGAATAAGGTCAGTCTGAACTCATTACACAACCTTTTTCTATTGCTCCAAAGACAAATCTTTATGCGGTCTAGCAAATTCAAGCCTTTTACCCCCCAATTAGTGTCACTAACTAGTGGTTTTCTTAATGCCACACAGCTATTTACTCTCAATCCTGCGTTCTCATCACAGTGCCTTTACTTTTAACCTAGCTGTGTTTACTGTTTTTTTTTTTTTTCATTATGCAACTTCACCAAGTGTTTAAGTGATCAATCACATGCATCTTTTATGTTTTGTTTTTACCCCAATCACTTTTCCTCTGTGAATTGGCTGCATCAGTAACAGGTAAAAGAAATATTGCCAGCTGAGACATATTCACCACATTAAATTTCATATCAAACCTTTTTTGTAACACAAGTAGCCTTTTTTATCCCAAGTCGATTTTATATGTTAAGTATGATGTTAAATTCATGGTTAACATCATGAATTGGGCTCAAGTTACACAAGTCATGGCTATGAGACTTCAAATACTCATTTATGGCCAAATAAGCACATTCGTCACTCCATCGTGTTAAATCATCATACAGTTAATTTAATATACTTAAAAAAATAATAATAATAAATAA
>JAQQZS010000003.1:5053640-5093814 GCA_030068045.1 Platyallabes tihoni
TAAATAAATTATATATATATATATATATATATATATATATATATATAGTATAATTGTGTAATAATAATGTTATACTCTTAACTTTTATATTATAATGTATTATTATTATTATTATTATTATTATTATTATTATGTGAATTTCTATTTATCTTAAATTTTATTTTCTGGCATGGATTATTAAACCACCAAGCTTTATTCACCCAGATTAATAATATAGGAGTACTGTAACACTGTCAATACTGTATTACTGTAATTCTTTGCACTGATTTACCAGTCTAATAGAAAGTGTTGAGTTGTTTTTGGTGCACAATTTCGCCTGTTGTTTTTGATTTGTGCATCAGGTTTTGTTTTTTTTAAATTAACCTGCAAAATTTTGAGCAATTTAATACACAGCAGTATTAAACACTGGTGAGCTGTCATACCCATCAAATTTCTAAAAATCTATTAAATCCAGAACACTGTTATATAAAACAAAGTTTTTGAAAATTAGAGGAAGGATATTTAAAATTAACACTAAGGGTGTAAGTAACATGCAAGGGTGTGTATTGAGACATAGGAATACTTTGTTTTGCAGATGTAGAAAGATGAGTAATTTATTTATTTGTTTGTTTTAATTTGTGAAATTTGTTTAATGCAGCACAGGCTAGTGGACAGCTAAAATAAATTATTAATGTGATTGCTGGCAATAATGTTAAAACTTTGTAAAAGCAAGTAAAGAAACAAACTCTCACAACTCCATTTGTAAATCAAGTGAATCCATGTGTGTATTGTCTTATAAATTTGTTATAATATGTTTTTCATGCATCCCTAACCGTTTTTTCTGAAGGCCTCATAGAACCTATGGCTAAAATAATCAAGACAGGTGTCGGTGTGTCTATGGATGAATAGACCACACTATATAGAACTTTGTAAATAATTATAACAACATTCTTAATTCCTTATGAATGCATTTCAATGCTGCTATTCATGAGTTATTATGCATGAAGACTGCAGTAATCAAGGAAGGTGCTGGAGTGGCTAAGAATGAGCATAGTGCAACTTGAAATACTTCATAACGGCCTACAAATGTCTTATGTTGTATGTTTTGCATTAAGTCCTTATACATAGGGGACCCGTAAAAATTATTATGGTGTGTCTTTGACTTAACGTAATGCTTAAAAAAGTGGGGAAAAAATCAAACAAATGTGTATTATGCCCTATGGATGTATTATACCATGTTGTGGATGCTTAAGTCATTATCCAAATGGTTTTCCTAGGAAGGTAATGAAATAGTGAAGGCAGAATAATTATAACAACATGTATAATTCCTGTTGAATGCAATATATGTTATTCATGCATGCATAAGCAACAGATTTCTACTTAAACTTCACAGCAAACTAAATAACCTACTGTAAATGCATACACATTCTGTATTTTTTTAAAAGCTTATTTTTATAGTCACTTGGTGTGCATTTGAATGTTTGCTCTGCCTCTCCGCACCACGAGAGGAGCTGTTCTGATATACTGAGACTTAAACAGATGCGAAAGTTATTCTGAGAAGGAGCCATGGTGCTGCTGCTTATATGTTGTGCAGCGTGCTAACACGGGCTCTGATGAGTAAACTGGAAAGCAATGCATCCTACTAGACAGAGCTCTGACCACTGCTAGGAGGGTGTGCATGTGTCTGCCAATCATAGCACAGAGTGGGCGGTTCCTGTCCCACTTTTGAGTCCAGAGGTTTTATAGGAGACATTTGCTACAATGATTCACTTCCTCACATACCAACATGGACACACACACACACACACACACACACACACACACACACAGACCCAAGAAATTTACAAGGCGGTTATGTTATTACACTAGCATGGGCCCCTTTGCCCTACTGCCTCTTTCTGCCCCCTGCTTTCCCATCTTACTTTCTAAGACAGGCAAACACGTTTATTAAAGAATTTCTGTTTGTTTGTCATTGGTTATTCATGATAGATCAAGTTTCACAGCCATATATTGTCTCATAAGAATGTCTCATTGCACTACTGCCATGATCCTCCAAATTTTACTTTCATGCTCTTTATTATATCAGATTCATTATTATTATTATTATTATTATTATTATTATACATTTACGTTTAGGCATTCGCCACAATAATGCAAGATGTGGTATATGCATGTGACTTCTGTGTGGAGAAAATAAGTAACCGACTTTAGTTTTTTGCCCTACTGAAATAGTAGAAGAAACTGCTAATGCTTTTTGCTCATACTAAGAATTATTTTTATTATTATCATTATTATTATTAATAGTAGTAGTAGGTGGTGGTTACTTGTTATATTTTCACATATGTCTCAGATAAAGAAAAAAAGAAAATATAATAATAATAATAATAATAATAATAGCTAATCTAATTGCCTGTTATATATTATTTTGATAGCATGGTGTGTGTGTGTGTGTGTACGTACGTTTGCGTGTGTGTGTGTATGTGTAGGTGCGTGCGAGCGTGTGTGTATGTCGCCTGTCTAGCAGTTGACGTCACTACGTCGCGGCATTGCATTTGCTTTTTACAAAGAGCGTGCTGTTAATAATAATAATAATAATAATAATAATAATAATAATAATTTCGTTTATCATTTTTTAAAATGTCAGTAATATCAGTACTATCGCAAAGCAGATTTTATCATGAAATCCGTTTTGTTTTTCTTTTGGTAAAAATATTAACACTACAGAACTAATTATGAACAGGTCCCTGGAGGGATTAGGAGTAATCCGCTTCTCTCTCTCTCTCTCTCTCTCTCTCTCTCTCTGTGTGTGTGTGTGTGTGTGTGTGTGTGTGTGTGTGTGTAATGCAAAAATAATAAAAGACTCAAAGTTTAGAATTATAAGAAAATGCGTTAAACCCGTTTCTTACGGTATTCTAGTTTGAACTCATGTTCTTGAAACCTGTGGTTGATGCGTTAGTGATTGTGTGTGTGTGTGTGTGTTGGGGTGTGAGTGTGCTGGTCAGAATGGTCTATATGAAGGCTGGGTGTCGTGGAGTGTGTGTGGGGAAAGCAGTCCGCGGGGATCTGAAACCCAAATCCGCCTGTAATCTCGCTCCAGTATCAGCCATAATTGTCTGAGGACTCCAGATTAAGATTGATGAGACATTAAAGTGGCTCTCTGGAGTTCAGCGATCGATAGTCTACAGATCCCCCCAAAAAAAAAATCACCAGAGAGAGAGAGAGAGAGCGCGAGAGAGAGAGACAGAGTTGTTCTCCGTTTTATTTCTCCAGAGGTCGAAAAGCCACCCTAAATGTTTGAAGAGTGTTTAGCAAGGTGAATTCGGAATGTTTGGGTGTCTCTAAAAAGGGGTTATCTACACCACTGATCTGATTAGGAAGCTTATTAGCGCCATCATATAACCGTGTTTCCTGATTTGCGGCCTGGATGGAGTTAAGGATCCAAATATGTGGCTTCACGTCATGCGACTTTTTAAAGGATTAAAAAAATCGAGCCGATTTCGTGCAAGACAATTTGGATAGCGTTTTGTAGACATCATACTTAAAAAATAATATACAGGCTTGTTTTAAGTAAGTGCGCAAATTGCGACTTTATAGATAACAATTTAGCCAACAGAAAATAAGCATAGAAACTAAATGAATATGCTTTCATAATTGTATTGCAACCAGCCAAATATATTTTATGAATAGTTTCCAATAATGTAAATATCACCCGTAGATTATGTGAATATGTTTCATTATGTTTATTTATTCAAGCGTTTGACTGTTTTAATGTTAAACTTTCCAGCCGAGGCATGGTTTCGATTTTTTTTATATGTATAAATTAGTTTAAATTCTACTGTTTTTTCTACTTGTTTTACATTATCTATCTTGGATTGAAAATGAAGCTAAATGCGTGTATATTGACGTAACTGGAATCGTTATATTCCCATTGAATTGTAGTGAACTACTATTTGGACTTTACTGGTAAATAATCGTTATATTAGTTAGTTAGTTAGTTGTTAGAGATCACCAACCCTTTGAAGTTATTAAATTATGATACCATAAAGTGGACATATAAATATACATTAATATATTCATCTAGAACACTGAGATTTAAGGACACGGAAATTCCTTAAATCTTAAATTGATTATTTAATTCCTCGATCCAGATTTATGTTTGATAATAATAATAACAATAATAATAATAAGCATTTAAATTCACAGTAAGCTAAATAATGTGTGTGCGTGTGTGTTGCAGGCCCTGTTCTCATGAGCACCCCCGCCCAACTGGTAGCCCCCATACTGGTGGCCCGCGGGACGCTTTCCATCACTACAAGCGAAATTTATTTCGAGGTGGATGAAGAGGACCCTGGCTTCAAACGCACCGATCCGAGAGTAGGTTGTTTTACTGGGTTGCGTCGTTATTTCTGTCTAATTACACCCACGGTTGTGCACCAAACCTCACCATACCGTCTACTGTTTCACACAGATTACATATGCATCCGAGAATGTGTCTATTTGCATTTTTCAAATGTATTTCAAAATGCCCTTGAATCAAGTACTACAGTTAGTCTAAAAATGCAACTAAACAGTATGATCAAAATAAATTTTGCTTTAGTGTATTTATCATAGTTACAGCAAAATGGCCTACGACCTCAGGGGATAGGTCCAGCCCTTTAAATTCAGATTCTTCGAATGTTTTAAAATAGTGAAAATGTTGAGTTAAGTTTTTTAGGTTGGAGAATCAGTAATCATGTGGAAAACAAAGCGTCGCATGTGTAACAGAATAATATTACTAATAACAATCATATATGATAAATCTGTGCATGTTTTTCTATTAACAGCGATCCGCAATTTGTTTAATACTATATATTTGAATTATTATTAAGATTTACCAGTGTATTATAAACAACTATGTAGTCTATTGTGAACCAAGTTTGACTGAAATTCTGCTAAATTAGAATAATTTCTAATTTGAATTAATCACATTTATAATATGAATAAACCGTAAATCAGGAAATAATTTTCAAAGCATTCAGTGTGATTTAGTTTCCATTATGATTCACCATTGACATAATAATAATAATAATAATAATAATAATAATAATATGTTTGCCGGTTAAAATTCCTACCAAAATCCTTCTGAATCATTATCGGCACACGGATATCCTGTCTTTGCTTTTTTTTTTCTTTTTTATTAACTCTTTAAATAAATTCAGAGACAGAAATGTAAAAAAAAAAAAAAAATCAACTCACAATGTTTATAGTCCAGTGTATTTCAAGTGCATTGTTTTTCAGGTATATTTTTTTTCCATATATATAATTCAATATTTTCATTTTCAGCTTTTTGTCATGTAAGCAAGTTATAACAAAAAGAGGTGGAATATAGTTTAAATAAGAATTCAAGTATTCTTATGGAATGTTTAAAAAAAATGTAACAAATAGTACCACCAAATGTAAACTCTAAAAATTCGGAACTTGCAATGAACAATAGTTTAACTATCACTGCCAATCTAAATGGATTTTTCCCCATCATTTCTATCAGAAATAATTCACGCGGATGTAGTTATGATAATAAACGAACAGGTGGAATTAAACGTCTATTTGACATGTCACAGAACAACATTCACAAATTTTAGACTGGCGGAATCACAATCTACAAATGTGTGTATTTACAGTATAAAAATGTACAGGGTGTGTTTTGTCTAAATCGCCACGGGGAAAAAACATACGTTTATGAGTCGTTTAATGGGTTTTGTTGAACTGACGGCTCAATAAGAAAAAAAAATATATAACACTGATAAATAACCAAATAAACATTTTGATTGTTACATTTTTTTTTTGCTCACGTAAAGGCTATGAGCAACACAAAACACAAAATAGAATAGTACTTTCATGAAATGAGTTATAAAAACCATTTTAGACTATGATATCTAAAATAATTTTTATAAATACACATTTGGACAAAAAGATGGGGTAAGGTTTAAAGATGGGTGAGCGTTAGTGTTTAAGTCCAAGCTGCTCGCCTGTAACAGGCTTCCCGACTCCAGGCAGGCGCTAAAGCCGAACCCGACTCTCTCTCTCTACTCACGCCTAAGAATTTTCACTTCAGTACATGTGGATAGAATTTCTCGAGTCTCTGCTTTACCTCAAAGCTTTTCCAGACTTTTAGGGTTGGTCAGGATCTCCCTTGCAAGCCTCCAAGTCTGCTTGGCGGCGTTTTCGAGCGCCGAGTGCGGTTTGCCCTGGAACAGGTCGAGGTTCGGTAAGAAGTAATGCGGGCACCGGCGGCACTGCAGACACGAGATGAGCTGCAGCAGGATGCCGTTCAGCCGGTCTCCCAGACAGTTCTCGTCCCAGTCCGACTCCCGTGGATGCTTCTCGCACTCGTAGGACACCAGGGTCTTCATGTGGTAGTTGTTGAGAGGCTGCCCGGGGAGTTCGAGGTGCCGGTCGCGCAGAGTTTTCAGCAGCGAGAGGCACTTCTTCCTGCATCCGCCGAGCAGCAGCCGGTTCTCGGCCTCGGCGAACTGCAGCACCCAGGCGTCACTTTCGGCCGAGCTCTGCTTCCCGTTCAGCGAGTAGCACTCCTTGGAGAGCAGGTTAAAACCCTCGGCCTTAACCTCGGCCACGCGGTTCGGACCAGGCCACGGGATATGCGGAAGGGGCCAGTGCGCGGCGCTGCGCGGCCAGATCCCTGTGCACTTGAACGCCGGTGTAATCTGGACCACGTAGCGGTCTCGGATGCGCAGCTTCACTTCGCTCGTATCGGCCACCATCTTGACCGAGTCGCGGTAGCTGCACTTGTCCACAGCCTGTGCCACAAGCGTCTGGAAACGCGAGCGGATCTTGCGCGCCGACAGGTATCCAGAGGCCGTGATGAACTCCACCCAGAGAGACATGCTGCGCTTTCGGCCGTCGCTCAGCTTTAACACGGCGCAACCGGGCAGCGAGCCGTCGTCCACAAAGTTAAAGACTCCCATCTGGTTGAGATAGAGCACCACCTCGAACTCAGTGGGTGAGACCACTTCGAGGCCCTCGAACCGGTTGTCCAGCTCATTGAGCGAGCTGATGAAGCGCGGCTCCTGCACCTCGACCTCCTTGAGCACATCTGAGACCACCTTGCACACCTCGCGGATGGTCTTGGAAATGGCCGCCTTGCGCGATTGGCACTTCTCGTTGTAATACTTGTTCAGATGGTACACGAGCTTGGCCTGCGCGGCAATCATGTTGGGGCACAGGTCCGGGTTATACACCGGAGGCTCGCAGTAACCCGACGGATCCAACGCGGCTGTTTGCACGGGAGCCAATGCTAGAGAAGAAAAGGGACCTATTAAGAGCAGAAAAAAAGTTTCTCAAAAAAACAAAAACAAGCCTGCTATTATTATTTGTGCTCCAGGCACATGCGCGCAATCTGATGCTTAAGTCATCCGCTGTGCTTCCTTCTGCAACAAGAAATAAAGAGAATAGCAACAAAAAGTAGGTCCTCAGTGCTCGCAGTGATTAAAAAGTCCGTCGGTACCGCATGCAGACACACACACACACCGTCTCCGTGCGCATCGGTCACCAACACATCCTGGCGGATTTCCCCGTCTTCATGCGCACAGTGTTCGGAAAGTGCTGCGTGCTTGTGTTTTCGGAACTGTGTGTATGTGCGTGAGTGTGTGTGTGTGTATGTGTGTATATATACGTGCGCGCGCGGGCGTGTGTGAGTGTGTTTGTGCGTGCGTGCGTGCGCGCGCGTATGTGTAAGTGTGTATATATCCTCGCCTAACCGGTGTCGTCGGTGTGTTTCAGGTCTCCGCACACACACACCGCGCTCCAGTGAAATTATAAAGGGAGGGGTTTTTAAAGGCGTCCAATGACTGCGCGCTGCGTCACGGCGCACTGGGTTTATGGACAGCGGATTAAATGTTGGGCTTTTATATTTCAGACTAAATTTAAACGGAGCCGCGACTCTAGGACAGGAAACTCGCTGGCTGAGACAGAGAGAAAAAAACAAAAAACAGAATCAGGTTTTTCTTTTATGTAGTTTATTATTATTATTATTATTATTATTATTATTATTATTATTATTATTTGCATATTGATTTTTTTTACCCCCCTCAGGGGAAAATACATTTTATTGCCATGGTTGATCTTATTTTTCCCCTTTCATTTATAGCAGTTTATTTCATTTTAATCATTTCGCGTGTTGCATTTCTGTCTCCAAAACGCGTTGCTTGGATTGCAGTGAATTATTTTTAATAGGATTACTTTTCCTCGTTTGGGTCATGTTTTTCCCTCCTGGATCTTAGGTATTCGTGCTGTGAGGCAGTCTGACGCTGTAAAGCCTATTAATGGTTCGTTTAGAAATAAAGATAATATTTCCCAAATCGTGTGTACTGTAAATATTAGACGTGCTAAAAAGAAACCTGACGCGGATGTTGCAGAATTGCAGACAATAATGAGCCGCGTTAGCTGTTTATTGGAAAATTCGCGGTTCACAGGATATCACTTACAATCAGGAATTGACCAGTTTACACATTTATTATTATTTTTTTTTAGTTCAGAATGTTATGAAACGAAAATACTACTACTACTACTACTACTACTACTACTACTAATAATAATAATAATAATGCGTTGGTTTTTAAAAGCTTAATTTTTTTGTTCACCTCAAAATATTTTGTCTGGATCTTTTTTTCTTCATATCTTTTTTGACTATATTTCTAGACGTGATGTGTGCGTGCGTGCATGTTTTTGTTTGTGTGTGTTCGTGTTTTTTTCCATAGTGCTGATTTTTAAAAAATTTATATATTTAAATGGTTTTCAGAACTGAGAGCTTGATTTGGACATATGATAATACTTTCACCCACATTTTTCTACATTCTGTTCTCTCAGATATATTCTGACATGTTTTGTTCATTATTATATTTTATTTGTTGGTTAGTTAATTCGGATTTTAGTCTGATTGGCCGACTTAAAAAATTTTTTCAACCGTGTAAATTTTATTGGTGGCAAAAATAGATAGATAGATAGATAGATAGATAGATAGATAGATAGATAGATTCTCGTTTCAAATCGTTTTATATTCGCCTGGTTAATTTTAGTATTACTATGATTACTTCTAAATATATATTTTTTCTGTGCAATTGCTATTGAATGTATTATACAAACACTATATCTACATCTAGTCACCGCTTCATCTGATTGTATTGTGATATTGTGCTATGTACTATTTCATTTGCTTCTTCCTGCATCATTACAACTATAACCAAGTTTGCTTTTTTAGACTTTAACTACATTAGTTTCGGATATTTCGGGGCCACTCAGTGGGTTAATTCAGGCTATAAGCAAAACACACACTCTGTCATCCTGAAAAGACTAGCTGCCGTCTGATGCTGCAGCTGTGTGTGTGTGTGTGTGTGTGTGTGTGTGTTAGTAAGACTGCAAAGCCGTAAACAGGCCTTTAAGAAGAGCTGAAGCAAAACCGGCTCATGGTTGGATGGAAACATTCTGAGCGTCCCTCCTCCTCCATTATACACACACAGGAGTTGTGGATGAACGATAGTCACACGCGCGCGCGCACACACGCGCACACACGCACACACACACACACTGACTGGTGCTGATAAATATATAGGTATTTGGAGCATTTCATATTTCAGGTCATATACAATGAATCCTCCATATAATAATGCTTGCATATAATTACTTAAAATCTCAGTTTAACCCTTAAACATCAGAGTTGATTCAGTTTTTAATCATATTTTAATTCTAAGTTGAATCTTAATTGACTATATTGAAGCTTGTAGGAAAAAATAGGCAAGCACAAAATAATAATAATAAAATAAAATAAAATAAAATAAAATAAATTAGTGGTATAGAAAACATTGATGAGGCAAAATGAAATAGGAGAATACCGGACATTTATTATTATTATTATTATTATTATTATTATTATTAGATTGCTGCTAATATAGAGAATAAATATATAATGCATCAGTAACAATAAAAAAATAATATAATAAAATATTATCTAATCCCCAAACATTATTTTTCTGGTTGAACATCATATGATAATTAGTTTTTGAAAGTATTATTGAGCGGATACATATGTTATACCGTGATCCTGACTAGGATAAAGTGCTTACTAAAGATGACTGACTGACTGATTGAATAATCGAACATCCTCTATATGCTCCAAGTATCTCTGGTGTCATTTATCGAACATCATGATGCAGACTGAGTGTCTAAATCAAAGCTTTGGTCACTGTCTGGAGTTCATGCTCCATAGTGGGTTGGCCTTTACTGTATCCTGCTTGGCGCGGTCAGCGTTGTAGAAGTTGCCAGCCATAATTAATAGCTCTCAGCTGCTTTTGGACGGAGATCACATATTAGATCCCGATTGCTTCATGAAGCAAAATGTGTAACAGGTGTACGCCAAGCTCGGTTCTGCTGTTGTTGCTGAATGATGTATTTTCCTCATATATTTATTCATTTATTTATTTTTACTTTTATTTATTTAATCTTAATTCCAAACATAAAAACGGTTACATTTTGAAGAGTACACGTATTATACATTATTCTCAATTACTGTATTAGGTATTAGGTACACCTCTTTGATTCTGAGATCTATGAAGCTGTGTCAAGCTGCATATGAATAAGAATCTGTGATGGACTGGGATCTCATCCAGGGTGTATTCCCACCTCACACCCACTGCTCCCAAGATGCACTCTGGATCAATCATCCAGGCCTCACCCAGGATACAGTGCTTACTGAGTGTGAGAAAATAATGTGTATTCTTACTTCCTGTCCAGTGTTCCTGGTATAGACTCCAGATCTACTCTGACACAGACTAAAGATGAATGAATGAATGAATGAATGAATGAAAAATGTTATAATGTTAAAATTAGGAAGAGATTTTTTTTATGTTGAAGAAAATCTGATTCACAGACAGAGATTTTACTCACAAAGGTTTTTATTTCACCCTATGTTATTTTTCTGATTTTCCTTGGGCTCAGGCCTGGCACGTGCTCCAGGTCAGTCTGTCCCATTGACCCTCATGTTCAACATTTAAAAACACATCTATCCCATGTGTGTTTTTAATAGGAGTAATCCATGGAGTGCTGTGCATCAAAAGAAACTGCATCAAAGCATACTTTCAGAATTTTTATCTCATTCCCGGAGCAGTTTACCGAACACATCCAAGCCATCAAATTGTAAGTGCTGTATAACTCATCTGCGCTTTCAAAGCTGACCGAGCAGCACTTCATCTCCTCCTTGACCTCTCCCCTTTTTTTTATGTCTCTATAACATTGCTCGCTGTGTGTCTCTATAACGTCCAGCATCTCTCTGCCGTTTCTGGGACAGTGCCTTTCGGTATAGACGCTGTGAATGGGACCTGTGATTGTGTAAATCAATACAATGAGACTGACTTCCGCTCATGTTGCACAAGCATATGACCGAGGACACGTTCAGCCTGCTGAAGGCCCCTTTGTTCTCGAGTTTCCTCCCCAGTGATCTCTTCATTTTTCTTCTGGCCCTCTAGTCTTGTTCTGATGATCTCTTTTGTCAGAACATTTCGCCAGGCTCGTAATGGCTCTTGTCAAACAACCAAAATTGGCATGTGACACCACACTTAACTCTCCCATAAGAACACTTTAAATAGGCTTCAAATAACCTCTTGTTTTAACATCTGATGGAGGATGGGTAAACTTGAATCCCATAAAATCATGGATTCTTAATAAGTGTTTAATACGAATGTGGTGAAATGTAATGAACGGCAAAGATATGTATACAGTAATATTGCACAATATTCGCATGTGCAATGAATACAAAAATTTGTTCATTAGAATGATTAATTTTGTGCTTTAATTGGGCCTTTTTGTAAAATTCACTTGCAATCTCATTGGTTAGAAAAAAGAAAGTTAAAGATCAGTACAATGAATAATTATAAATGAGTTATTTTGAATGTTTAACATACTTTTTTTTTGTTTAACATCTTTAAAAAGCTAAACATTATAAAACAAACATTTATAATAACCATATAATTTGACTAGCTTTATCTACAGTTGTTTTGGAATAACTGATTTGCATTACACGTGTCGCATTTAACTTCATTTGTGTTTCATCAGTTGAAACTCATTCTGGATTTCCTCACGGTTTAATCTCCAGCCGAACTCGATACGGAAAGCGGCGAAGGATTAAAATATATCCGGAGCTTTCCTGCCATTGTCGGCCTCTAATTGAAGCTAATAGTCATTTTTTTACATGTCCGTGTTAATAATCCTATTATTCAGTGACAAAAAGAGGTCATTGTGGCCATATTCCATCATCACACAGGGACAGTTCTTTGTGCTGGTCCCGTCATCCTTTTCGAGACGCTCTTTATGCGCGGAAAGAACAGCAAAAAAAATGGATCCGTGCCAAAAGGCGTCGCTAGGTCACAGCACAGATTATCAAGTGGATTTAATGGAGTGGCATAGTCGAATATAAATCAGATTAAGGGCCTCGTTGTTTGAGAGCTGCGATATTACCATGGAGCCCGGCTTCGTGAGAGATCGCATTATACAAGACGGACACTTATTATGACATATCCCTTTCAACTAGCTGTGACTGGATAGCAGAATTGTCATTGAGTTTATGTAGCCGAGGCGAATTTGGTTATTCCAGGCAATATGGCCGCACCGCAGGACTCCCAGTTAATTTCCTTTTGCCTCCTGCCTGTCAGCCCCCTACCTTCCACGCCTCGGATCCAGTCCCTCCATTTGTTTTAGTTTCCATGCCGCATTAGCGACCTCCTCCCATGGGGTGTTTGGTAGCTGAGGACAAAACAGCCCGAGGCGCACATTTTAGAGGCCAGAGCCATGTTCGGAGCAGCTCGCCAAGCCATATGTGCTTAAACCACCTCTATAAACCCCAACCTTGAGAACACAAATTAACTTTACTGCTCTTTAAGTGCTCAGAGAGAAGCAAAGAGAAAAAAAAAAAAACAGAGAGAAAGCATCCAGAAAAAGATCCACTTGAATCACATGAATCACAGCACTGCACAGTTTCGCCCCCACTTCAACATGCAGTGCTCAATGGCTTCTGTGATAAATGACACCCAAGCATTTGCATAGATTTCATTTATCTTCCGGGTCGATTTGAATTTTTCTTTCCCCTCAAAAATCTGGAATATTACAAAGCTTGAGAGATCTTTCTCTATATTTTTAGCGTTGTGTAGAAAAAGATCTGTTCAACAGTGCAACCATCGCTGCTCCCTGTGATTAATCTTAATGTGTGTGAGAGACGGCTTATGTCTAGAGGTTGAGTCTGTAATCATTTGCCTGCTGACCCGAAGATACGCGAACCAGACGTATCTTCACAACAGCCCCGGCGTGGACAATGTGCTAGATGCATATCCAAATTAATAACGCCGCCCCGTTCTACGACCGGGTGTCGAACAGCCGCTTGTGGAAGGAGGAAAACAAAAGGGGAAAGGAGGAGAAAGGAGAAAGAGGCTGCTCTCTTCACCAGGTTGGGGGGCTTTGGGTAATGAAATGGTGGCGGATGAAGCCCATGATGAAATTAGGCCGTGTAACCCAAATACGAGATGAAGGCTTCATAATTGCAAGTTCTCGAGATCTGAGGTGCCGGGTGCCAACTGTCGGAGCAGGGCTAATGATGACAAATGTCTCTGTATGCAGATTGCAAGAAGGGAGGGGTGGAGAGAGAGAGAGAGAGAGAGAGAGAAGTGCTCAGGAGGAGGGAGAGGGAGCCAGTGAGCTACAGAAGTGAAAGTGAGACAGGCGACAAAAAGAGAAAGGAATAAAAATACAAAAGAACAATGACTCGTGCTACCATCTACGACTGAAGTACACGGTGTGTGGAGTAGAGTGATAGAAATGCCCTACTGAAAAACAGGAAAACAGCGAGCCGTCATCTATATTATTATTTTAGACAGAAAGCCGTGTGGATTATAACGGTAAAAATGGCCACCTGTTTAAGTTTGTAGTTGGTAATTTTGGTGCCTACTGATGCAATAGTGTAAAAAAAAAACATTTTTTAAAGATTTTTAAACAAAAAAATAATAGTCAGTCACTCTTATCATCGAAGACTGAAATTCATGTGGATTGTAGGGATAAAAATGGCCAGCTGTTTTGGTTTCTAGGTTGGTTTGAGCTTTTATTATAGTGCATAATAATGCAATAAATAAATAAATAAACAAATAAGCAAGCATCTAGGACTTAAAGTCATGTAAAATATAGCACTAAAAAGGTACAGCTGTTTATTTTTTGTACCCTACTGAAATAGTGAAGAAAAAATGATCATTAATTTTACAAACAAACAAATAGCAGTCATATACAGTATGTCACCCTCTCAGACTGTCAAGTCATGTGAAAATATCCATTTATTCCAGTTTGTAGTTTATTTGGCGTTTTGATTTTTAACAAAACAAAATGAGAAATATAATTATACAAATAAGTAATTATACAGTAAATAAAGTCCAAGTAAATCAAAGGTATGCAAATTATAATAAGAAAAATGCATGGTTGGCTTGTCTATATGAAAAACTGTAAAAGACAAAAACACATATTAGTGCAACTTTTTAAAACTCATTTCAAACTGATTCGTAAGGCATCTCTTAAACTGCGCTCTCATCTCCAAAAGGTCAGTAATAACATCAAGCAAGCTTCTCTTAAATCCTGCCTTGCATATTTTGCCTTAAACATCCTCGTAAATCAGTCTGCGTTCGTAATGAGCACTGAGGTTGGCCATTAAAAGAGCAAGAAGCTTTAGTGTTGCTGCAAGGTCCCAGCTTTCCCCAATTTGTTGCGTGAATGGCTTCTTGAAAGAGATCTGGGTCACTACAGAGGGAGCCCCCTTTTTCTTTTTTCTTTTTTTTTTTTTTTTTGCCCTTGTCCCATCTGTGTCATCTGGTGGTCCTGTGTGAGAGGGGCGGCATTGCTGGGAGGCGGGGCTGTGTGTGGGGGTTCTCCCTGGTGACTGAGGCCAGTTGTTTTATGGACTTGCCAGAGTGGTGCAGGCAGTTCATAAGTTGCCGGTTCCTTTGTTAGCACGATGGGAGGACACGTGGGAGGCGACACGTCCATATTGACGTGTATCATTTCCATTAGTAACACGGACGAACCCCCGAGCACGCTTTCGCTTCCGTGTAGCCTCACAGCACGATGACTATCTATATGGTCTTATATAAAAAAAAGGAAGGAAGAAACATAATTATTTCCCAGAAATAACTCCTTATTATGACTGTGGGAAAAACATGTCCTCAGACTTTCAATACATGTTACATTCATGAATATTCATTAATTTTCTCGTCATGTTATGGTTAGTGATTACGGCTGCCATGAACTAGCCTTAATATTTATTCCACCAGATTGACTGTGAGTGACGTGGAGAGACAGCTCCAGACTCACTGCTCTGACGTCTACGAAGCGGCTGCACGCGGGCCTAGTGGCCAGCCGCTTATATTACACGCTCATTAACACCATATGAGGGCCTTTGTTAAGCTGACACGACACCTCAATGAGGGTTAAAATGATTGATACCTTTGGGGTGGATTTATGCGAGTGTCATTTCAGGAGGATTTCTGATTTCACAGTGGTTAGGAGAAATTAGAAATTAGTTATATTAATACCTCTCGGGGCAGATGTGCTCTTCAGTGCATTGTAATGCTGTGAAAGGAAATGTGCACTGAACGAAGTAGACACTTTCTTTTCTAGGGAAAGTCATCACAGTAATGTTATTTTATAGCAGATATTTTGTATTCGCAGTAATTCATTAGAAAACCTTATTGTCTGTCTTTTAAGCTTTTTATTATATTACATTACATACATATACAGTATGTACAAAAAAAAAACACAACAGGGCGTGTCGTGATAGGAAAATAATCAACAATAAAGTGGTGTAATGCGGCCGGATGCCTATAACAGCATGTCAGGAAATGTTTTATTTCTCACTATAACATAGTGATTTTGTGAACAATTACAATTTTCTTTTAATAAACAACACATACAACATTTAACCATTTGTAGTTACATTTATCTACAGCCTAATCTGCATGTCTTTGGACTGTGGGAGGAAACCGGAGTACCCGGAGGAAACCCACCAAGCACAGGGAGAACATGCAAACTCCATGCACACAGAGACGGGAATCGAACCCGGACCCTGGAGGTGCAAGGCGATAGTGCTAACTACACTAGTTACATTTAATGTTATGTAATATCTAAAAGACAAGTGTGATCACTTATGTCATAGCATCTGTAATCATCAACACCAACCCTGGCCTCCTGGATGCTCCTTTTAAAGGTCCAAACATGTGGAAATGGCTTGGAGCAAGGTCAGGACTGTATGGAGGATACCCCAGCCCAGTTCCTGTAATGTGCAAGGAGTAGTATTGAATGATTAGATGCATCTTTTCCATAAGTCGACAAGTTATCCATCAATTTTCAAAGATATGGTGTTACACAGACTTATGACCTTCTTTACAACATTTGCACAATTCACATGTTTTACTGCGGCTAAGAGTCTCATCACTGTACTGTCCTTGAATTCTTCTGTCAATGTCAATCAGTTTTACGACTTTATTCATGAGAAATTCCAGCACTTGAACTGCCCAAGTTTATATAAATATGTGTATCTAAAACAAGTGTATCATCTGCTTTTAATCACAGAAAATTAACACTCACCTTCTGACCAATGTGAAATGAAAATTGTGTTTAACTTTGCAGAATTATTCATTACATCTTATCCTAAAAATCACAGAATCCACAAAGTATATAATGAAACTTTTTATTATTATTTTTTTTTTTTTTACAAAACTAGACTATTCAGTTTTCCTTCTGGCAAATTAGCACAAATGGCATCAAAGTGAGATAATACACAATTAAATCCACTACTTCTACATTAATTGTTCCTTTGTAAGATTCTTATGGTGCCATTCTTTCATAGCTCCTTCCTCCAAGCCAACTGTACACCATAATCAAAATTCAGCAGCTGTGCACTTCATGGTAAAAACCAGCGGAAAGGGCTGGAGGAAGTCTGCCTCAGGATCTCTGCAGGGCTCAGGAACAGCCCTCAGGCTAAAAGAGTCGTGCTGTTCAACCTGAGCTCTGACGTGATAAAACATTCAGCAGCGTCAGTGTCAGCATCTACGCCTTCAGCCGGTTCCTGAGTGCTCAGGGTGCAGGAAAGACGTTCATCATTAAAGAAGGGAAGAGAAGTCAGGTCAAGAATGATCAGAAGTATTTGTTTAAGTTTCTCTCCTACATTTCTCTTCTTAAAAATAATCACTTTGGTCAATTAAACCTGTTGATTCGTCAGCATCACTTTACATTCAGCAATACATTACATTCTTCATGAAAACTAATTAACAGTATAATGATTATTAAATACTGTGGATACACTACAAAATATAGTCTGTATGCCATACTGTACGTTACCAAAGTGTAGATGATGCCATAACAAAATCATGTTTTTAGTCCAGTTTCTTTGTTGCAAAAGGTACCACCACTAGGAGGTTAATCTTAAAGGGGACTGATCATGTAAAATCCACTTTTTAGTCATTTTTAGACAAACACAACCATGAGAGAGTAAAAAATCCCTGAAAACTTGTAACAACATTTTTTTATTGCACAGATTTTCCCCCTGTTATGATCTCATATAAGAAGATATCGTCTCTTGGCTTGTTGCTCAGCACCACTTAGGCCTGCAGTTTTTTTTTTTTTTTTCCGGACATGGTTCAGGAGTAGTTCATTTACATAAACACTGAAATGGTTTGTCTGGATGAGGAGTGAAACTGAGGGAGTTTGAGGTATGAAAAAAATAGACATTATTATAAGAAACAGGGTCATTTCAGCTGGAAGATTAACACTCACACACTTTGGGGCAGCTCTGAGATCTGTGTTAATTTGAAAATAGTTAAATATTGAACCTTTAAGATGTTATATGGACGTGTATCTGTTAATGGGCTCTAAATATTTATATCTGTATTCAAAGTGTGTAAATAACTTAAACCAGACTTTTTTTTTTTCATTTTTCTTCCATCTACTTTTTTTAACTGATATGTAAAATTATTATTATTATTATTATTATTATTATTTTAAATCCAGCTAAGAGTTATATTTTTGTTGTTTTTAGCTGCATGCAACATTTTTGGACAACACCATGAATGAATGAATGAATGACCACTATATATATATATATATATAATTTTCCTATGCAGCAGGATTTATGAAACCTACCTCTACTATACCTCATGCTACAGTATATGAACCTTACCTTTCTAAAAATATTAATAATAATGCCAGTCTTATTCATATCTGTATTTACAGTATGTTGGAGTAGTAATAGTAAAACAGTGTGTTAAGTAAGAAAATGTATTTATATAATGTATGTATTTGTAAAAATATGTATAGACCTGCACAAACTCTTAAGCCTCAGGAGCTCCAGCTATGAGAATATATATAATTTTCACATGATGTACAAATAGTATTGAGATGAAAACAAAGCTACTGTATAGTCTAAAAGCCGAGTTCAACATGAGCAAAAATTTGAGAATCAGAATAAACCAAACAGAACATGAATAAATTTCGCAGGACATATTAAGTATCACTATAATCTAAAATACATGTCTGAGTAATAAATTAGCATGGTACAGATGATATAGTCAAAGATCAACATATAAAATATGAAATGCACATCAAAAGCGTTGTACTGATTTTGATGATAGTGGCCGTTTATTTCAGCTTCCTTACAGCAAGGTTTGGAAAAAGACTGAAGCATGAGAGCATGCAAAACGTGTCGACACCCCGTCTAACGAAGGCGGATTAGCCGTTTACAGAAGCCGAAATATGATGGGTCAAGGCGAGGAGGCGCTTTCACCGCAACTCCTGAGCTGTGTAATGAATGAATGACAGGAGAAGGGGAAACTGCCAGTCGGCTGCCGCGAAGCTGCATGGCTCCCCTTGATCATCTTCGGCTGCCTCCCTCTCAACTTTGCCTGGGAAAAGCTGCTTTTCCCCCTCGCTTTCTACTTCTATGCTTTTTACTGTGCCTAATTTACACATTTAAGACATTTTTGTTTCCTGATTTGCAACCCCCCCCCCCACCCCCCACACACACTTTTTCAGTCTGTGAACCCACACTTGCAAGTTTGTCTCCTTCCTTTGCTCCTTCCTTGAGATCTCTCTCTCTCTCTCTCTTTCTTTCTGCATTCTACGTCTGCCTTGGGGCAATGAGCTAATTTCAGGTTCCATAATTGCAGCGTGTTGTACACCTGCCTGCTATTAATTCTCCCCCGTCATTCACTCTCTCTGCTGCTTAATGAGATATTATTGTAATTGTTGTTATTATGGTGTTTGTCATAATTAACATGATTGATGCTGGTGCTAGGGGAGGGTTTATTTTGGCACTCCAATGGACAAGGGGATGTTTGTTTTCTTGGACGGGAACCTAGCCGCGGTAAAGAGATTGCTCATTCCTCTAGACGTTCGAATGGATTTTGGGCAGGGTGGGTGTGGGGGTTTTGGGGTGGGGTGACGTCCATGCTGTGTTTAACGGAAGAGAACTTCTTTGACCATTCGATCCGTATGCTGTTGTTTTTCTACCGCCACCAGTGTAGATACAAAAGGGAGTAAAGGCAAGTAGGCCCCAAATCTTTCCTTTTGGCTGCTGGCAATCCAATTAGGACTTTAATAGGGTCGCATTAAGGGGTCTTCATGGTAGTTTTTTGTGTTTGCATGTGGATGTATGAGCTTAAGTATAGGGTGCACTCTTCAGAGTTCTTCCTCTAGGGCAGAGCTTCTTAAAGGAGGGGTGTTCCGCAGTGGAACCCCAGGGGCCGTGATACTTAGCCAGGAGGTTCATATCACAGCCCACAATTATCACTTATTATATTTCATTTTATCAACTGCTTAGTTTTTCCTCATCTCATTAATTCTGTATTTGTCTGGACCGCTGAGTGGAATGAGCTCAATCCACACCTTTAAATAAATCAATGATAAAATACCTATAAATAATCAACTTGGATCTAATGCGAAATTCAGGAAAGCTGTATTAAATAGAGACTAATAAATAGAAATAATATTATTCTACATTAAATAATCTTCATTCCATATCACTAGATCTTTACTCAGAGTGTTTGTGCAATGAATTGTGCAAACTAAGAGTGCTTAAAGATTTCAACAGAAGTGATAAGGAAGGATTTTTCAACAGGAAGTGAGAATCTTTGTCCATCCAAAGAATTTAAAATCATTCAGTCTAAATCCAAATCAAGAGCCTTTAAAAGTTCATTGCCTTGTTTCACTTGGGGAACGTCTACCCCTACAATATTGAAAATGGTTCCAAGGAGAAGCCCTTGAGGAAGCTATTTGGACAATCCTGATGCCTTACTCATATTATCTTTCATTCATTTATTCATTCACTTGATGATGTTGCTCCATTTTGGCGAGATTTGCCAGAGATCCATAGTGGATCTCAGTAACGCTGGATACAAAGTAGAACTATTGACTCCTGATGGAATGTCAGTCCGTAAGACTTTATTGTAATCTGAGATCAGGATCAAACCCTGGGCACTAGAGCTGTGAGGTGGCAATGCTACCCACTGTGCCACCATACCACTAGTCTGTGAAAAATTCTAGTCTTTTTTTTTTCACCCTTGACATCCCAAGTCCCAAGTCATTTTTGGTTTGTCCATCTAACAGAGCTCTAACGGTTCTTTGCAGAAGCCTACAAGAATTTTTCTTTCAAATAGGACCCCGAGAGTCTCTCCTTTACAACTGTAAAACCTTTAGAGAGCACAGTCGATCCGTGCATTCATTTGGTAATCTGTGTGCTTTTTCAAACGCACCTCAGTTACCTGCTATACCCCCGTTAGCTGATTTAATGGGCAGATGCCCCTTGAGAGCTCATTATGTTCCATAGTCTCGTCTGGAGCTGAATGGCGCACAGTCTCTCTTTCACCTCTATTTTTCGTCACACACACATGTACAGATACACACAAAACCCCCACACGCCCCTGCATATGTATTGCTCAAGTCGGTTCAAGCTTGGGTTCCTGGTGAAAATGAAATGCAGATGGGAAGCCAAATGATGTTAAGGATTTTTGGATATTTTGTGCAGGAATCCAAGTTTAGACTGAAAGCCCGATTTCCAAAACATACTTGCAAGCACAGATCCAGGATCTCTCTCTCTCTCTCTCTCCTCGACGTGGCTCTTCAAAAGAGGCCGAGCCCTTTTGTCTGTGTTTTTCTCAGTCTGACAGCCGTTTAACGCCACACGACCTGCATCTTGAGTGGCACTGCCGTGGCTCTCCAATCCTGTTAAAGCCAATGATCAGCGTTCCTATGCATTATGATGTGTTTGAAGCCTTTTCCCCATTTGGGGAACGACCCAGCCAGTCTCGCTTTAAACTGCAGTCCGGGGCTCCTTTCATCCCAGCATCATGCTGTGAGGGCTAATCATGAAACCTTTACAATGATGAATACAGAGAGAATGCTCTCAATTTGTTGATGAGAATAATGAATGGGTGGAATACAATACTGGAATGAGAAACAACGGTGAGTGAAATGCAGTCAGCCAGTACATTTTAGCATTATGAGGTCAGAGGAATTTTGTTATGCATATATATATATATATATATATATTTATTTTTTTCCCAAAGTATTTTCAGTTCTCATGTTTCTTCATCCATCCCTCTTTTCCTCTCTTCTTAAAATCAATGAAATGCCCAAGTGTATTCAGGCTTGTTCAAAGGGAACAGAAAAGAAAAGGCCGAGCATAATGCTTAATAGGTGCTTTAGTAATTCCTGGGTTTTCATAGCTTAATCTGTTCTGAAAGGCCCAGCATGGAGAAGAGAGGCCTGCAAATGGCCCTCAGTGTTAATGTGATGTGACTTCTGTACAATAAGGGCACTAGAGCTCCAGAAGTGCACTCTGCATAGCTACCTTTTCTTCTGTCTTCTTTCAGCCCTCTGAACCCGTTGTTTAAATGTTGCATGAGGCAGGCTGGGTAAGCCTTCCCAGCATTCTCTTCCCATAATTTTAAGACCTCTTCTTAAGACTATTATTTCTCTGAGCTAGCAAGACGAGTAGATATAAGTAGCTGAGCTTGGGTCCTCTTTTGTTGCAAGTCAGGAATTGGTTCGACACAATCAGGAGCGCTGTTGTGTATTAAACACACTCTTAGCATGCCTCATTTCTCCTGTTTGGCTTTTGTAAGAGGATTGGTTTACTCTTTTGGATGCTAAAGCCCAAATACAATACACACATATTAAGGATGTTACATGTGAACGAATATGCAGCATACTGGGTACCAGAAGAACAAATGGTTTTATACAGTATAGAACAATTTAAATTGTTAACAAGCTGGGACGAATAATACAGCATAAAATTATTGTTTTGACCAATTACTTTCATACATTAGAACTGAATTGATTGAAATGTATTGCCTAGTTATGATGGTTTAAGAGAAACAATATACTGGATTGAAGACATCAGCTCTGCTTCTGGTGATGTATTTCCCAGAACTGCATGCCTTAAAATGAACAGTTTGACAACAAAATGAGATATCAGATGAGATATATTTATTATTATTATTATTATTTTTTTAGGCAAGAAGTATTAAAAGCCGTTAAAGAAGCAATACTCAAAATATTTTCTGCTCCACAAGGGTGTTAAAAAGCACAAATGCCCAGATTCTAGCTACAAATTCTTTTGGTTATGTGAATTTTGGGAGATTTTGCAAAACCCTAAAAGTCCACCTGCCACCGTTTTCCCCCAGTAACTAAACCAGCCTGCAAATATGTTTGCAATTATTATTCAGTTTAGTCTTATTAATAGTGTTGGTTAAGTTTCAAGTAAAAATAGCTAACTCATGCTTTCACTGTGTTTTTGTTGGGAGTCATAGCAACCACTTGGAAGAAAAAAAAAGTAGTGTTGAGTTTTGTTGAACAAAAAACCTTTTCAGTTAAAAAGGTTATTGGAGTTCATGAGAAACATTAAATACAGTAGAACTACAGTTTACACTGCATTATAAACCTCCCCCTCTACCAGTTTCAGTTTCACTTCAGTTTCCGTGTCTCTGTGGTCCCATAAGTTTATAATAGAGGTCAGGAATCCGGATTGGAGAAGGAGATGCGGTAGGCCTAATCAGGCGTATTAAACGCAACAGCTTTCCATGTTAAACATGTGTATCTCATGTCTCTTGTAAACAAATCGATCACACACACATCTGGAACGGTATAGGATTATATCTTTGCCTAACTTTCATAAATAGTGCATCATGGATCCCAAATGCAGGAAAACCAGTGCTAGTGATAGTTCAAAGTTTATCTCATTTTGCTGTGAAATTGTTTAAATGTTTTATTTACTTCAAACCCAAACTGGGGTTTGATTTAAAGTTTGGAGCCAATCAAGTCCTGTAGTCCGCACAGTGTCATTGTTTTGAATTCACTTTCCATGATGCCTGATCATGGACAACCTCTAATCCCAACGAACGATTGCTCATGAAAAAGACAGAGCGTTTTCCAAACATGCCTAGTTGTGTTTTTGGCGAGTTAAAATTAATTAGTAGGGAGAACCTGTGTCCTAAGATTGTTTTTTATCATGTTCATACAATGCGATCTACTTATCGTACGTATAAGCATAAACTGACACCTTCCGAAAGACTTGTGCATCTTGCATACCAGTTCCTCTGAATTACACAGCCTGGTGAGCTGCAAAATAAAGATCCCCCTAGTACGAGCCCTTTCCCCTCCGACAGTAACTCATTAATCAAGATCTGATTTCGGTGCAATAGTTCAATCAATGAGGAAATGCCTATGATCCAGCTTTAGGGAGCATTTACTCACATAAGCCATAAATCATTTTATGAACTGGCCGTCCTGCTTGCACTTTGTGAGTGCTCCTATTTCAGCCATTTCCTTTTTCACATGGGAGAGAGAGAAAGTGCAGGAGAGAGAAAGATAGAGAGTGGGATTGTTACCAGAGAATCCCCTTTTGCACTATATGGGAAAGGCCTTGCAGGAATTTTTTTCGTTCTTTTTTTTTTTTTTTGATGAGGCAGCATGTCTTGGTCTTTCATTTGATCTATGCATCCATAGGGGGAATGTCTACTTTGTGTTTCTTCGAAAATGTAAAGTCATCCTCGATGCTTTAGGAGCTAGTGTGAGTAGGTCGCTGACCCTGGAGAAAACGTCTTGCATTAATATGCTGTAATCCAGTGTAATTAGTCAACTAGCTACACGCCAAGCAGCTTGTCACAGCCTGTCAGCTTTGGCAGGCTTGCAAGATGGCCTGCAGTCCCTATGGCCAGCAGGGACATGGACACTTCTGTCATCCGTCTTTTCCTCCTTCTGGTTTTCAGATGTTATCATTCGGTTATGCTGTTTGGTTTCATTCATGCTTCAGTGACTGTATTAAACCTACTCGAGTAATACTGTACCTAATCTCTGCCATGGGAATCTTATCACGTTAAGGTGTCCTAATATAAACCTGATCGACAACCACGACCACGGACCACACAGCCACCAAACCGGAGTATTTAGCAAGAAGCTCATTTTCCGTCCCAGGGAAAAAAAAAAAAACCTGCCTGTCTAGATACACCTTATGGTGGGATGTGATATGCAAAACCCAAAATAATCCCACTTGCACAGTCAAAATAATTATGTCAGTAAGCCACATCTCC
Organism: Platyallabes tihoni; assembly: GCA_030068045.1. Lineage (NCBI taxonomy): Eukaryota > Metazoa > Chordata > Actinopteri > Siluriformes > Clariidae > Platyallabes > Platyallabes tihoni. The sequence goes on from JAQQZS010000003.1 coordinate 5,078,273, forward strand.
TCCCACTTCTGCAAGCCTGCAGCAAGAGTGAGACATCTGCTGATGAGCAACGTCCAAAAGCTCCGCCTGCGCACGCTGCGGGATTAGCTGGAGTAAAACGATTTAAACTATATAATTACAAGGGGATCAAGTGCAAATTATCTACTGCACTCAACAGCCAGATTACCTCCTGAGCTTCCTCTAGAACCCTCTCACAAACCCCTCAGGGTGAAACCATCCTCCTAGCCTCACCAACCGGGTCGTGGAGCTACGTTAGAAGTTGTACATTTCAGGACATATGTGCCCTTAAGTCGTCAATTGAGATCCCTTTTTTTTTTTTTTTTTTTCCACCGGAGGGCTGATAGGCCATGCATGACAGGCAGAATTAAAAGAGGCTAGGCAAATGTGTAGCGCAATAAAGCGATTGTGAGGCTAGCGAGACGGGAGGGATAATAGATCCTTGTAGGGTACTACAGGGGCCGAGGCTGAGGACAGGTAGAAAGACAGGATTAATTGCAGAAGTGAGAGGCACTCATTGCTCATCAGGCAGCCCACTTTTCCCTTGGTTGCACACACCCACACACACTAACAAGCTTAAAGCTGTCCTCGGCGGTCTCAAATACACTTTCATGGCTGGTTCCTTTGTCCGTCACTCTTTCCGTTTCTGGTCTCCCTTATTGTCGCTTTCTGTTTTGCTCACCAACATCCCAGTCTGTGTATCTGTCTTGTCCCCTCTGTCTCGTTCCTTTTCTTGTCTCCAATCACCAAGAGCTCTCTCTCTCTCTCTCTCTCTCTCTCTCTCTCCCCCTCTTCCTGACTGCTCTTACTGGAAGATGAGGGCATCTAAAGCAGCAGGAGCCCCTGAACAGCAACCATTAGTGTGGGTTCACTGAAAACACCCTAAAGAAAATCAGGCTCAGTCTTCCAAGCTCCTAACTCACACCCACTCAAGCTGTTTATCTGAATCTATGTGTGGGTGGATATGTTTTTTTTTTTTTTTTGTTTGTTTTTTTTGCTATATGTGTATGTGCATACACAATGCCACTGTGATTCTGCACAATAGTGTAGTAGTAGACGCATTTATGTGCATCAATGTGTATTTTCATATTAACATTCGATTCCATTATCAAAGGAATTAGAAAACATAACTCATTTAGATAATTCCATAATTTACGAAACAGCTTGTCTGTACATCTTTTTTTTTTTTTGTCAAACCCCGCTGTCCATTCGAGATAACTATCTACATTAGAACGAGATAACGTTCTTTACACCTCGGTCTCGCACCGCTTCCATAGCGCCGTCACCCTGCCACATGCTCTCATACACCCTAAATGTATAGTGACACTGATTATGCAAAACCACATCTTCTTTCCTGTGATACCTGCTCAGGAAGGAATGGAGGCTTTATTGCTGCTGAGATATGGACTCGGCTGCAAAGAATCTGAAGGAATTTTAAATTCCCTCATTTTCAGGCCTTAGAGCCAATGTCACGGACCGGGGGAGATCAGATGGGAAACGCGACATTTGATTTTGAGGTGTTTGGCGTCTGGAATTTTAAAAAGCAGCCTAGTGAAAAGATCAGAAATTCTGGGGAAGTGTGTGGGCTTGGAATTAGTGAGATGCATTCAGGAAGGATTCAAACTGTTTAGTTTATTACATAAGGAATAAAATTTTGACAGTAAACTAATCATCAAGTTGGTGGTGTGATGCAGCCTAATGCAAAGTGGAGTGACTCTTACTATGCTGAAGTAGATTATTTTCTATAACAGCACCACATAATGCCACAGCAAAAAAAAAAAAAAATATATATATATATATATATATATATATAAATGCAGCTTGTCGAAGATGCTCAATTCTCTTTCTTGAAAAACTTTTCAATGGAGAATAAACCTGAAGTTAAAGTAAAGAACTTTACCTCTCATTTTTCTAAATGCTGACACTGGAAACTTTTAACAGATCCCTCCTTATAGAAAGGTTTTCCATAATTATGATTATCCAATTTTATTTAAGAGTACATTCAATTATTAATTAATTTATTATTATTAATAGAATATTTGAAGCACTGATCATACAAGACCATAACTGTTTCTATAGAAACAGTTACATATTAGAATTAGTTCCGGAGTATAAAACTCTAATTCGAATTAGAGCAGAAACTGCTGGAATATCAGCATGTTCTGACCAATCAGATTGAGGAATGCAGCAGACTGTGGTATATACAGTATAATACATTATACAACAGTTAGTTCTGACCGAGTATTCTGATTTTATGAGAGGCATTCCACATGTGATGATATAGAGCATAACAGCACTGGGACATATATAAATGGGAGCTATATGTATCATTCCGTGACACAAGTGTTCTAATGATTGTTAATTAATAATTGTAAATACAGTCGCAGCATGGGTGAAAGTAGGTCAGTACTGTCCGCCGTTCTGAAAAGGGGAGAGCTGCCTGCCAAAACCCACATTCAAAACTAAAAAAAAAAAAAAACACATCTAATAACATTATGTCATCTTAAATTTTCGTCTCTTTAGTATTTGCTTCTAAGTTGTTCTAAACCCCATCAGATCCAGGAGTGTTATTTTGTTCACAGCTATCACGAGCTACACAGCTAACTAGCTTCTAACACGAGGCTGAATCCCTCTTTAACCCCTGATTAGAGGTGCTACTTGGTGTGTGGAACAAGGGATTGAACACCTATAGCACTATAGTTTCTTTTCAAACTATTTGGGATTCAACCCCCAATCCCGGACGTTCGCTGATATTCTAAAGCGAAATAAATGGAAAGATAAAGAAAACCACGGATGTTTCTCAGGACTATCCACCACCTCCATGGTTATTTCCCCCGCACGTTTTGGCTACAAAGTACTGGTAAGAATTTAAAACTACTGTCACTTCTGTTAATTACACTAACTACTTTCACCCATGCTGCGACCATATTTACAATTAGTAATTAACAATCGTTAGAACATTTGTGTCGCGGAATGATACATATACAGTAGCTCTCATACATATATATACAGTATATGTCACAGTGCTGCATGCTCTATATCATTACTTGTGGAATGCCTAAAAAAAATCAAAAAGAAAACACATCTAATGCCACATCTTTAAACACATCTTTAGAAAGTTGTTCCAAACCCGTTCAGTGTTATTTTGTTTGCAGCTAACACGAGCTACGCGGCTAACTAGCTTCTAACACAAGGCTGAATCCCAAATCCCTCTTTAACCCCAGATCAAGACAAAACCCCTCCCTTGGTGTGTGGAACAAGGGATTGTTCATAGCACTATAGTTTCTTTTTAAATTATATGGGATTCAAATCCACAATCCTGGAAGTTAGCTGATATTCTAAAGCGAAATAAATAAAAAAGATAAAGAAAATCTTGGATGTTTCTCAGGACTATCCACCAACCCCGTGGTTAATTCCCCTCACCTTTTGGCTACATAGACCTGGTAAGACTTTCAAACTACTGTCACCAATTACACTACAGTAATTGTCGGTCGGCAGCTCTGCCACTTGCGGTTAGTTCGTTCTGCCAGGTGCGGTTAGAAGGATATGTGTTGGCGGAGACTAGGTAAAGAAGGAAACTAATCCTAATCTGTTGATGATAAATGATGATCGTTGAACTGTTGTATAAACGCAATATCACACTCAAGTTTGTTCAGTTGTTCTGAATATTATTTCAGCGCTTCAGTCCGCCCTCTCACTCCCTCTTATGTAATAGTGCTTAATTATCACTGGTGGATACTGACGGAAAGCATGTCTTATAGTCCATTACATCATCCAAAACAGATATTATAAAGTGTTATATAAGAGTATAGAGCATATAAAGGTTATGTTTATTTATGACTTGTTGTAAATGCTAGATGGATAGTAATTGTTGTGAAATTTCCCAGTTCACCTCTAGCGCACTTCTAGTCTGTGGCCTTAAAAACTGTTGGTATCCTGCTGTAATTAAGGTACAAGTCCAGAGAAATGTGTTTCTTTAGAGTTGAAAGGGCAGCCTTGACAAGAATACAGGGGTTATGTAAGCCAAACATGTTGATGTCAAGGGCGCGCACACACACAAATAAACACACTGAGCAGCACAGACTAGTCACAGCTTGTCATCTTCCGCTACCTGTCCTCTAGTCAGAGGCCAACAACAGGCAGCGATAAGCGCAGTGACACTGCACCTGTTCACAACCAGCATCTTTACTACTGAGTGCCATGCACTCGCTCGCATGGCTTGTTGCCCCTTCAATACAACTTGCTGTCACTTTATCTGTCTACTTCGTGCATGCTGGGCATGTATGAGCTTCTGATACACACCGTGGCAGGGCTTTGTACAGCTAAGTGACCTCTATCCTGTCTGAAACACCATGGCCAGATACGCAAGGAGGATAAACTTAAAACAATGTTACGGCAAGCCAGATCTGGCTGTCTGGTGTATACTGTAATATCTAAATATGTTTGAAATAATTAAAACTTTTATCATTTTACGTATGCCAGAGATACATGAAATGATGATGTGGATCGACAAGGAGAATCTTTATATGATCACGCTGAGACCATAAGCTGTAATGGCATCCTCTGCAGGCCAGAGAGGTAGTACGAGTTTCTGTGAGAGACATCCTTCGCAGAGTGACATCTAACAGAGTGATGTCCTTTACAAATTAACGTTCTTAGCTGTGAAAGTGGAGCATTGAGGGTGATACATGAACTTAGCTAGGTTTACAGCCTGTTCCTTAAAAAAAAAAAAAAGAAAAAAAAAGGGGGCACATGGCACTAGAGCTAATCCTGTCTGGCTCTGACCCAATCTAATCTTCGCCATCAGGCGATTGTACACCAGGAGGTGAAAAACTCCACTGTTAGATCTAGATTTTAGGTGGATCCAAATGCAGACTAATTTTCCCATTAAACAAAATTTTTGCAATATAGATAACATAAACTATAGAGACTAAAACAAACACACAACAAACAATAAATGCATTAATTAATTAAAAGATATTCTAGAGATTACAACCTAGATAACCTAGCTAGACCTGCTCTAAACACTAGTGCTTATTAAACTGTTTGAATCAGGTGACAACGGTCACCATATTCTCAGTAACCATGACAACAAGAAACTCTTATGTTGTATTTGGAACCTTAAACTGTTACCTCCAAATGTCCTCTGTAGAAATCTATATCCTAAGAATATATAATATATACAGTACAAGCCACACCATGATTCTCAGGATTCTCTAGTATTATATGGTCCAACTTTGCATATCAGTACATGATTGGCTTTTGTATTTTGTGATGTAATACATTTGCTAATCACATGTTTAAAAAGATTCAGAGCAGGAAAACCAACACAGCGTCAATTCTGAGCACTCGAACATACAATTCCAAGTCTTTAAAATGGTTTACTTGTAAAAAGAAATACAATTTAAGATTTCAATTCAAGATTGAATACAAAGTTTGCCTTATGATTACCCACAGGGAAATACGCTGAGGATAGGAATATTTTGATATTAGCTAGACTGTGTTTTTTTTCATTCACAGCCTTTAATTAAAGCATTCTGCCGCTTCGCCTGGCTGAACCTCAGCATCAGGTCATCTTTCAAAGCTTGAGCTTTGAGGCTAGGGCTGTTTTGGAAATGTTGGGGAATCTCAGCATTTCTCACTTGCTCAGACACACACACACACACACACACACACATTTTTCATCCTCTCTCCTCAGGGAGTAGTCACAATTCTTGGGTGAAAAGGAAAGCGTTCGTCTCTCACATCCTTCGCACACTTCTCTCGAGCTCCCCTCATTGAGCTTTAACAGTGGAAGCCTATTAGACAAATCTGTGGACAACCCGGCGGAGGTGCTAGAGATGGCAGGTTGTCAGTGCAACAGACGAGCCCCTTTATAAATATATCAGTCATGCTGGCTTCGGCCGACTCTGAATTATATCCCCGTCCCAGTTCAGCACAAATTTGACATAGAGAAGGATTGCGCTCATTTCTCAGGGGGCCGGGTTTGAAAAATGGTGTCCGGTTTAAATATGACAGATTCCTTTGATGTATTTACCCCTGCCCCAGTGCTTTATATAGGCAGAAGTCCTATGGGTGCATGGAGTCCTTTACAAAAAGGAAGAAGAAAGCAGGTTTGATTCGGATGTCATTGTCTCTATCACTGGAAATGCTTTGTGGGGTTTTATTTGTTAGATCCCAGATGTCTCAGTAGGGACCTTTTTTTTTTTTTTGTCTTAACCTAGATTCTAGCAAGGCGTGTACCGTTGCATTGCATCATTACTAAGAACTATATCTTTATAGTGCTTTCACATAAAATCCAACTGATGATAAAGCAGAAGTCATGGGTGGGGGAATTTCAGTTTGAATCTCCTCTGAAAACTGCTAGACAGCTAGATGCCTAGGAGTAGAGGGATAAAAAAAAAAAGTAAAATTCAATAGTTTCAGGATTCTCACTATTTTAGCTTAACCATATAAGGAATCCAAGTAATAGGGATCCAAGTACAGTGGTACCTCATCATAGAAATTTAATCCTTTCCAGCAAGCTCTTAAGGCGGAATTTCGTATTGCAAAACGCATCTCCCATAGAAAATAATGTAAATGCAAATAATCCGTTCCAGCCACTCAAAAATATTGACAATATTATTAATGTATCAATATTTTTGCATATAAAAACAATCAAAACATTTAGAAAATATGAAATACATCAACATTAAACCTCACTTAATTTAGGTTTCCTCTTGGCACCGGCTGCTTTACAAACGAAACTGAAAGTGGCTATTTTCTCTTTTTCTTCTTGCTAGAATCCTTGCTAAAATTCTTGGAACCCACAATATTATGTCTTAAGTAAACCTTGCACAAAATGCAAATAAAAAAAAAATTAAGTAATAAAGTTTGTATGTGCAACTTAGCCAAAGTTCAGTTCGGCTCGGTTTGTTTGCTAGTATGCCGAAAATGCTGCAAATTTCTTGCAATATTTCAGTTTTTAAGGCGAAAATTTGTAAATATGTCAAAGTACCACTGTAATAGGAATAAAAATACAAATAATAATAGTTAATCCGAGTAATAACTAAGAATTGGAACATTTATTAGTGTGCTATTCGATCCCACAAACAAGTCAATGTAGCACAAATTGCTGAAACAAGACAATGATGTCCACAATAGAGAAGTAGAAAGGTATCAGAACACCCAGTGCATCACAGCCTGCCAAGTATGGGGCTTATGAGGCAAAGAGTTCAAGTTTACAGTACATACCTTAGTCAAATCTCAATCTGACACAGATCCATGGGATGAGCTGGACAAACAAGTCTACTCCATGAAAGCCCCACCCTGCATCCCACAGAACCCAAAGGATCCACCACTGACATCCTGGTGCCACACCACAACAAACCCTTCCCCAAGGGGAACTAGAATCTATATTTTTCTAATTGTAGTACAGAATTCTTTAACGTTTGGTTGAGGTGCAGTACAACACTGGCCTTCCATCCAGCTAGCAATACAAACGTAGCATGTGTTTTCCACAGCTAGCTAGTGTACTAACTACAGTATACACACTTATGAAATATAGTTTATTAAAATGTATTTATGTTTCTATGTCCCAAAGGACACATTAATAAAAGACAGGATGCTCTAAAAGAGTTAGCATTAGCCTCTCTGCCATGATTATTTGTTTGATGTTATACATACATGACCGCCACTAGAGGGCAAATTGTGGCATGCATTAAAAAGGCAAGAAATGTTCCGATTAATTTCTTTACATTGGCTTACTTTTTGATAAGATAACCAAATATTGTTTTCAAAAGCTTGAAAATTATAAGACGGTTGTCAATTTAGCTTTTAATTTATAGAACCAAAAAACAGCGCAATCTGAGAAGCCACGCTGTTCCATCCCTGGGATTGCTAGTGCTTTTGGGGCTAGCGTGATTAGATTGGGGCAGAATTCTCCAGCTGGCAGGCCTGTCTGGGACCTGGGGGCACTCGTCCCCGACACTTGTCACTACTCTGACACCTCTGACAGGCAGCGGACAGCCCAGCCAGACAGGTTCATTAAGCCCTGTTTCTTACAGCTGGGCCTCTCTCTCTCTCTCTCTCTCTCTCTCTCTCTCTCTCTCTCTCACTCTTTCTCTCTCTCTGTCTTTCTCTTCATTCCCCTTTCTCTCACCAAGAGCAACAAAAAAGGGGGTTGTGGGTGAGGCCTGTGCTTTGTCAACCACCGAAGAGTCTACAGGGACACTGGCTCATTGGGTTTTGAAGTGCCAGCTCTGATGTTGTGACATTTATTTTTTTTCTGATATAGGCTTTCTTTTTCATTCTTTTTTTATTTCTGCCAGCATCTTTTGTTGTTGTCTAGCCTTTTGGCCTGTGCTTTGTCAGAGGGAGAAAGGTGAAAACACAAGCTGCAGGAGGTGCAGACAGATTCTCTTCTGCAAAATAAGTCATGCTGTATGACTGTGCTCTTTTGGGGGAATTCGTTTAGGGGTCTGATTTAGAAATATTTCTTAGATTTGTAGTTATTCCTGGTACACTGGTAAGAAATGTTGCAATTATGTAGTCATGCCATAATCTGTCTTATATATCCATTCTTAATGGTATACTCCAATTATAGTTAATTTAACCTCTATCTGTAGCATATGTGCAATTACCCAGTGCTGCATAAAGCACAAAATAATCAGTACTAATGCACCTTAACAACAAATCATTAGTTAAATTCTACATTCTTATTGATCAAAAGGTGTTGATTAATTTTCAATAATGGCAGCTTTCAAAGGTTTATACCAGTATTAACAAAATCAGTCTATTAAATAAGAAGCAAAAACTCTATGTTTATTTAGCATGCATGAGAGGAGTCTCCATTCCATACACTTACTGTACCAGTAAGTTTTCCACTGAAGGAAAGTCTGCATGTCAGAGTATTATGGTTTTAATTTCTCAGTGTAATATTTATTCATTCATTCATTCATTCATTCATTCTCTGTAATGTTTATTCTGTAGAGGGTCACAGGGGGCCTGGAGCCCATCCCAGGACTCTTGGATCATGAGGCGGGGTAATCCTGGACAATCCATCGCATGGCACACACTCACTCACTCACACACAGGCAGTTTGGAAATGCCACTTATGCCTATGCCTAACCTGCTTGTCTTTGGACTGTGGAAGGAAACTGGAGTAACCGTCGGAAACCCACCAAGCACGGGAAAAAAACTCCAAGCACACAGAACCAAGGTGGGAATCGAACCACCAACCTGGGGAAAGTGTGAGTCCAGGGAGCTAACCTCTATGCCAATGTTCAATATAATATTCTCAGTATAATATGTTTGTCTTAACTTTGGAAGTGGGTGTGGGAAAAGGATGGTAATAAAGGAAATTTACAGCTTTTACAGGAAGTAACCCACTTTAGACATTCTACAACACTATATACATGGATTTGTCAATGGATAAAAATGACAGTTTCATAGATAGATAGATAGATAGATAGATAGATAGATAGATAACACTTAAGAATGTTCTGTTACTGTAAAAATAATGAATGCCAGGTTGGAAGGAGTAACTGCACTTTGCGTCGCCACCTCAAATTTGTTTCCTTGTCCGATATCATATATATACGTGTTTTAAAGCTTACATACTCAAGCTGTTCCTATGTAGGTTTATTCCAGCATGCTTTTCAACACTGAAGCGGTAAAAATACTTAGTCTGAAATTGTGGCATTTCCGTGTTTACGCGTCTGTTGGTAAAAAGAATTCTACAAATTCTTTCCTTTACAACCATGACTTAAAGGAATAAGTCAAGCTTAGTTTAGAAATACCTTTTTGTGCACTTTCCAGGATTGAATTTATTCAGGGATTTCAATAATAAATAAGAAAGAGAGGGAGAATGGTTAAGTATTTTTTTTTAAATAAAAGAATGAATTAAAATGATCCAATTTCAAAAATTTACAGTTGAGCCGAGTAGTTATTTTTACTCAGCAATGGATCTTGGGATTTGAGCTCGTCTTAACTTTCCATTCAACTTTCCGAGCTATTTATACCATAAAGATTCAGTTTTATCTGGGGACTATTTAGTTAATCTGTTACCAAGACAATAAAGAAAAGAGTTCTACCAATCCTGAGTGTACAATAACAAAGAAAGTTGCACAAAGTATGTCATACACTGAAGTGAGGGTACAGGAACGGGAATTCTCGCTACTGAATCTCATTCCCAGGATAACTCCCTTCCCGCTTGACTCCATGCTGCCCTCTCCATGGCAAATCCTGCCTGTTTGAGCAAGGGTCGATAAAGGTGTCGAGGAAAGCCTGACGCTGAGGCAATGTGTATGTGTGTGTGTGTTGTGTGTGTGAGAGAGAGAGAGTGAGCTGAGAGAGTTGAGAGGATTGTTTGTGGTGTAGGGGGTTGATGTTTGATGGAGACAGGGAGCAGGAGGGCTGGAGGATGGAGCGTACTGCAGTGTAATCCAGCTTTAATTGAGCCCTGGAGACTCGCTTGTGCCGGAAAGCATGTCTGCATCGGCACCGAGCGCCGTTCCACGGAGAAATGAAGCAGGTCCAGGCCGGCTGGCAAACGCCGTCATTCCCTCTAAATGAGCAGTGGATGGGCGGTGGGGACTACACAGCCTGCTGGGGACTTTCAGGGTCTTATTCCCCCTTTTTTGTTATGTTTTTCACTGTTACTGCACAAACTGAACAGTATGTCCACTCTGACTAACACATCAAGTTTCACTTCAGCTCTGCATGCAAGAGGAAAGCTTTCATTTCCCTGCCATCCAATCTGGAATCTGTTTGTGTTCTCAGGATGCATATGCGTGTGTGCATGTGTGTGTGTGTGTGTGTGTGTGTGTGTGTGTGTGTGTGTGCGCGAATCTGAGAATGTACCACTTCCATCTAAAATGAGTTGTTTGAGGAGGAGGAGGTGGACGAGGTGAAGGTGGAGGTGGAGAAACAAGCCATGGGGGCAGGAGCTTTATTTTCACCTGTCATGGCGAGTCTTGATCCTTTCCCCAGTAGGCCCTGAGGTTCTCTCCAGAGAGTCTCGCTAATGAATCCTTTTTTCAACCTGGTCTTTTGTGTGTGTGTGTGTGTGTGTGTGTGTGTGTGTGTATTGATTATTTACAGTCACGTGACCCCCAGAAGACCTGAGGAAAGTAGCAGACCGGTAGAGGAAAACAATAGGCCAATGTGTAGCTCTTTATAGAAGAGTGTAGATTTTGATAATCCATGGTAGCAGGTTTTATACTCTTGCCAGAATGTTTCTAATAGACACAAGCACAATTAGACAAAATGAAAGTCATCGGCAGTCATACAGGATCCTGTGCATGCATGTATTTTCATGTAACTTTAAAACCTTTATATTTGGTACCAATAACTAACCTGAAATTAGTAACCTAGTAACCCAGTGTAAGGATCTATCTAATGACAGAAACTTAAGCACTCTTGTAAGTCCTTTTGGATAAGATCGTCTGCCAAATGCATAAATGCAAATGTTTTCCCAGGATAATTTTACTACATACATTTTGTAATTGTCATTTTAGACCACATAGTTACAATAAGACAAGTTTTCTGACAGGATTTTAAATGATTTTCCAATATCAAATCAAATCAAATCAAATTCAAATTTTATTTGTCACATATATGCCCTCCTAAAGCCTTCCACGTTTCAAACATGCGGTAACCTGACACAATTTCTCAAAAAAAAAAAAAAAAAGAACAAATAAAAAAATGGCTGTTACTCCAGTGTGGCGTCACAACCTCCAGGGTCCATATTTGAGTCCCGCCTTGAGGTCTGTGTGCATGGAGATTGCATGTTGTCCCCGTGATCGGTGGATTTTCTTCGGGTATTCCGGTTTCCTCCCACAATCCAAAGACATGCAGATTAGGCTATTTGGCGTTCCCAAATTGCCCGTAGTGTGTGAATGCGTATGTGAATATTAACCGAATATTGACCTATCACAGTCGCAAAAGTGGGAATAAATACAATGGTCATCACTGGCCTCCAGGATTTCTATGAGGATTGTCAAATAATCTGTACATGGTCTTACTTTTTACTGTCAAATAATGTCAAATAATATTTCAAATGTCAAATAATATTTCAGTAATGAACATTTAATCAATAGTAGTAAATATACTTGTTGTGAATGCATGGCATTTGTAAATTGTAATAAATAAACTTGTTTGATCTAGCCAAAATTAGCTATTCTGATAAGATTTCTGGCAGGAATTTAAACTATTCATAATAGCCACTCAAATATTAACAGAGAGAATTTTTACATCATATATAAAAGATGCCAGTGGTGTTCAAGTAAAACTGGGACTTTTTATTTTGCAGAACACTGTTATAAATCTCCTTTATCTAAAGCACTTTATTCACAGTATTTCAGTAGTTCTCTCTGGATGTTTATGAGCACGACAGCAGTGTGCTTTGAGCCACCTCGACCTTGGGGTCATCATCCACGGACCTACGCCCTTCTTTAAAACTTTTGCGTCATCCAGATGTTTTGCAGAGTTTCATCACTGTTCTATGCTTTGTTTCTATGCCTTCATTCAAGAGAAATTTCATCAAAACTCCTAGTTTGACTTGAACGCCCCTCATACATGATCTTTAAAGGTCATGTATCTTTAAAGCTCCCTATCACATATTTAATTTAAACTTAATCTTTAATCAACTTTAATAACTTTAAACTTTAATAAACTTTTTAATAGGGTTTTTGCAAAAAAATAACTCATAATATATATTCAGAATCTTAACTAGCATCAGCTAGCTAAACAACCTGATGGCATTTCTGTACCTTTTCCTGCATGGTTACTACAGTAGCGTCCCTTCTAAACTCACCTAATATGCGCTAACGTGACATGAGCTAACATGCCAGAGATCTGGGAAGGTTTTAAAGTGATACAGTTTGCGTATATCTACAGTAGAAGTTAACCAGCCAGCTAACATGACATGATAATGATAGAATGTTTAACTAATAAAGCTAAAGCTAAAGCTAGCTAACAAGGTAAGATTAGCTGTGTAGCATAAACCTGACAGGATGATATGTTGATAATGCTAAGCAAAGTCATCTAACTAACATGAACAAACCTACAGTAATACAATTGTGAGAGGATTTTAAAAGTCAAATATACTTATTTTCACTGCTACCATGCTATTACTAGCTGAAGTACACATGGTAGAACTCTCTAAAAGGTTAAAGCTAAAAATAAGCTAATCAGCTTTAATGTAATCAGTGATATTATTATTTCAGGTTAAAGCCCACATACTTTCTGTACAGCAGAACTCTCTGTAAACTTATTAATACAAAGAAATAAAATGTTGTAAGGTTGAGTATCTTACGCCTTGTTTACGCTACGTTGTACTTCTTTCGGAAAAGGCCAAATACACTCAATGTTTGATTATTGGAGAAGAACAGATGAAAAAACGAAAAAGTAGATCGGATAAAGATTGGGGATGAAGATTTTGTTTTAAAACGACTACAGCACCTTAAAATTCACTTATACCACTTCAGGGCTGTTATTTCAATGGTGAAACTATGAACCAATCCCAGCAAAAATACTGAGTTTAACTTTTCCTCATTAATATATGTTGATTCAGGTGTTTGTTTACATTGAACAAGTATCTTATTCCTAGATTATTTCAAAGTAGAATATTAAACCCGGCACATAACTGTTCATAAAATCGCTTTTACTCAACATTTTGATTTTACTGACAGTATGGTGCAGGTTAAACTTCAGGCAGGTATCTATGTTCTGCAAAAGTTTCATTAAATTCTGTCCAGCTAGTTTTGCATAATGCTGAAATTGTGACCAATTCTGTTTGGACAGACTTACAGACCGACAGAACATTTTTCTGAAACTGGTTTCGGGTCCTCTAATGTATGAAACGTAAAGATATCATTAACAGAGCGAGTTCTGACTACAGACAAACCCTTTCTTTTATTTATATAGATAAACAAGCTATCCTGACTGGACTCCTGTATAAAATGTATCTTCCACTCAGTAATGTTTAAAGGACCACTATAAACTACTCAAACAATTTCTGCTACTCAAGCCGCTTTCTCACGCTCACATATTAGAGATGTGAATTTAGCACTGGGTTTGCAGTTAGCAAACATCCCTGAATAGTTGTGATCCGTGTCAATAAAATGCACTCTATATTCAATTCCCAGTGGTGGGACCAGCTTACTAGCTTACTTTCCTTTGTTGCTCTTTGTGTTTTGTTCAGGTGCTGGTCTACTCTGAAGGACTGCATGGGAAATGGATGTTCAGCGAGATCCGAGCCGTGTTCGCCCGGCGATATCTCCTACAGAACACGGCACTTGAAGTCTTTATGGCCAACAGAAGTAAATTGTTCATCATTCCACGTTTTGGCATGAAAACAAAGCTAACTCATTTTAACATGTGGTGTAAAAATAACATTGAGTTTAATGTACCTCAAGCAGGATCGCCTTACCATTTGTCTGAACTAAAACGCTTCTTTTTAGGTCAACATTAATGTTAATAATTTGTACACAACAATAATAGATGCCTTTTCCACAGTTTTTCTTTGCTTTGAGTGCTGTCTAGCCGTCTTGTTTATAAAAAAGTCTGGCTTAAGTCATTCTGTCTTCCAGCTTCGGTGATGTTTAACTTCCCTGATCAGGCCACAGTGAAGAAAGTGGTCTATAGTTTACCCCGTGTAGGTGTCGGCACAAGCTACGGACTCCCACAGGCCAGGTATGTCACATCATTGGACACATATAAAGTAACCTAGTTTTAGTCCACTTGAAAAGGTTTTACATTTCGAATGTGTTATCTAGTTTTCTTTTTATTTGTGGCTGAGTGCTCTCTGACCCTGATTTCCCTGAACTTGTTCATCTGTCCTCTAGGATGATCATTCAGTCTTATTAGATAGTCAGATACGTCATGTATACTGTATCTTCCAAAAATGTTTTATTTAATTATAGGGATCACTTTAAATCTTTATGCAAATTGGCTTCATTAGCTGGGTTTCTCACCTTTCAAATTAAGTACATTGATGTAAAATATGCATGTTATTTAGGAGCTCTGACAAAAGTGCAGTTTCAAACAATGTTTATTGTTAATGTTTTATTGTATTGGCAGTGTAGTGCTTAGTATTGTGGCCTCACACCTTCAGGGACAGGCGTTCGAGTCCCATCTTGGGTCTGTTTGTGCTGAATTTGCAGGTTCCTCGCCCCAGAATTCGATCTGGGTGCTCCGGTTTCCCCCACAGTCCAAAGGCATGTAGAGAAGACTTATTGTTGTTTCCAATTTACCGGTAGTGTGTGAAGGAGTGCATGTGTGTTTGTGGACTGCGATGAACTGGCACCAGGGTGTACCCCACCTAGTGACCCAAATGCCCTTACATGCCCCTGTGCATAGGAAATGAGTGCGTGTATATGTACACTACCGTTCAAAAGTTTGGGGTCACTTGCAAATTTTGTTTTTGTTTAGTGATTTATTTTCTACATTCTACAACAATACTGGGGATTTCAAAACTATAAAATAAGGTCAGCCTTTCTGTAATAGTTCTTGCAAGAACAGTATTGTCAAGTGCATTTGCAAAATCCGTCAAGCACCATTAT